>JAOTOM010004482.1:280000-312452 GCA_034440615.1 Ashinkailepas kermadecensis
CATATTCGCGGACAAGATTCTTCAAGCTTTCAAATGAATCCGATTTTGTCCCTTTTTGACGGTATTTAAGGTCGGAAATGACGTGTTGAAAACACGGAAGTTTGGCTGGAGCGCCTACGGGACTGAGCAATTGTCCAGCCCATGTGACGTCACCGGTTGCCAAACGATATTTGACCACCCCGGCCCGACCCGACCAGTGCGTGGTGATATTTGGGAAGGAGTGACCAGCGCGTGGTGATGACATGCTCGGTATTGATTGCGTGGATTCCTGTAGGCGTGCCCGGATGCATGTAGATAAACCTACCTGTCGATGTGCTCTCGCACGTTATTTCATGGACTATTGCACCACGTAGAATAACACTTGCATTGAGAAAGAAGGGAAACTTGCATTTTCGGTAAGCTGACAGTATTAAGTGAGGGGTTACAAGGTAAGGGTTTGTGTAAGGGTGTGGCTGCGCTGATGCTGATACCTGGGGCGTGGATCATGTACGCCTGGATTGGAAACCAACAGCTGTTTGTGTATCAGCCCACCTAGCGGTGGGTAAGTAAAGACACGGAAACGCGACCGGTTTTAAGCCGTGTGCCTATGGGAGTTCGGTAACCTTTACCTTTCGGCCGACACATACTGCCAAGGTTAGTGATTTGTAAAGAGGTGTACAGTGGGGAACAGTGACGTCACAGGAGTCATGGAAGTGACGTCACGACGTCAAGTGCCGACAAATTTGCTTTGGAGGATTCTGGTTTCCCGGTTAGGTCAGGTCAGGTTAGGTTAGGTTAGATTATATTATGCTATGATACATTTTGTACATTATGCTACATTATCTTAGTCTAGGTTAAGTGGTAATCTTTACTGACACCCGACTCCTGTGATGTCACTTCCCTGACTCCTGTGATGTCACTGTTCCCCACTGTACACCTCTTTACAAATCACTAACCTTGGCAGTATGTGTCGGCCGAAAGGTAAAGATTACCGGGAGTTCAGGGTACTCATTTCGTATTGGCATTTTTTTCCAATTGATTAGGCCATCCCAGAAGGATTGCATCAGCCTTTCAGGATACAGAATTGATCAAGGAACCTTACCGTTCTTTCCTTAGTGATGTATTACTCTCCGTTCAGATGTTGTGGTGCAAAGTGAAGACATCTGTGAAAGGGAGCCTACCTCGCCCTAAGGGTCTGCCCACCGATGTTGATATCTTGATGATCTTTATCTTGAATCTTTATCTCTTATCTCTCTATCTTTATCTTTATCTTGAAAATATTTGACAGGGCAAAGTACATGAAGGCAATGGGCACACCAAAATTAATTGGGGGGAACATTCCATTGGCTCCCATGTCAGAAGTTGAAATGGTTAATTTTTGGTAAATATTTTTTGATTTTGTTTTTGTTTTAAGAATACCATGTTTATGAACCTGATTCAGAAGATGTGACCACTCGTTTTTGGTACTGATGCTTACTTTTCAGTTTGAACAATATCACTTCAGTGGAGTGTGATGTCATAGGTATGGCACCGATGCTTCAACTGGCTAACGCTACAAGCGGTTCACATACCTTAATGAGATGGTCAAAGTCCTGGTGCTTCTCAGCTGTGATGAAAGGCACATTCAACACTCCACACAGTTGGTTCAACACTTCCACGTCAAAATGCTTATTTTTGCCTATATCGCACAAATCACGTACCACCATTACTCCACAACAGGCACGGAAGCTACGCAAGGCTGGGCTGGGGAAAGTGTGCCGATGCGATATTGTATTCTTATATTATAATATATTTGTTTATATTAGTTTATAATAGTTCATATTTCTCATATAACTTTTGAGGTTTTCAGAAGTTGAGGTGTCCGAAGCCGGCTCCGGCAGCATTCTTGTGTTTCACCCTGCATTCTTATGGAATACTGGTGGTGCATGATTTGTGTGATATGAGCAGAAAATGAGCATTTTTGACGTGAAGAAGTGTTGAATCTACTGCATGAAGTGTTGAGTGTCTGCATCTGAATGAATGTTGAAGCTGAGTTGCTAAGTCATGTTAGATCAGTGGTGGCAGATTAGGGGGCAGGGCAAAGTTGCTCCAAATATCTGAATTTTTGCATTAACCCCATAACATTGTATGGCGATGATAATGCACACTAAAATGAGTGCTTCCCCTTGTCCCTCCTGGCCAAATGGGATGCCACCACCAAATGTTTCCTTTAGCCTGACTCTTTTATTTTTGCCCTAATGGTCAAACATGCAAAACAAATAAATCAGACAAACGAAAAACTTTGAAAATACCTCTGGTGCGTTTTATTGCAACTCTAAAGATAAGCCAATGCAGAAAGTTTACTTAAAATATCTCTGTCAGTTAAAACATGATGATTGATTGAACATGTTTTGTAGGTGACTTCATTTGACCTTGACTAACTCGGTGACTAGATGACCGGACCGCAAACGTTTTTTATTCTCAATATCTGGAATATCTTAGGGGAGCATAAAATGGCCTTCCCAGGATGGGGTGGGTCAAGGTGTTCATTCAATCTTGGGAAACAAATGTTTGAATACCATGCTTATAAATGTGATCAAGATTATGTGAGCACTCATTGGCATTGGAAATGCTTACCTTTCAGTTCATGGTCAAACTATTGCCAAAATGTGGCTTTGAGTGATGCAATATATAGCACAATAATGTACAATTTCAACATTAAAAATCAATATAATCTAATCCAGACTAGCCTAACCTCTTGTTAAAGGTTCTTTGTAAAATATCAACAAATTTGGCCATATAAAAAATATATTTATCCATAAATATATATATATATATATATATATATATATATATATATATATATATATATATATATATATACATATACATATACATATACATATACATATACATATACATATACATATACATATACATATACATATACATATACATATACATATACATATACATATACATATACATATACATATACATATACATATACATATACATATACATATACGTATACATATACATATACATATACATATACATATACATATACATATACATATACATATACATATACATATACATATACATATACATATACATATATATATATATATTCATAATATTAATGTTCCAGGCAATTCAGAACATAAAGGTTATGCCACCTGGGTGAACTGCTGTGACTTTTAAGCTTCTAAGCTAGGCTACATTGACTTATCAATGACATTTTCCATATCTCTAGCTTGCATAATTCAGAAGCTGATTTTCAAAGCCTATTCTCACCCAGCCTGATGGACGCTGTCCTAACTCCTTTGTTGTGATAGTCAATATAAGTGTGTTCATCTGTTAGTTCTTGAGAAACAATGGCTTGGGTGGAGAGAGAGCTTTCAAGAAACTGAACCGGCGAATGTGGATTTTCCGGCCGGCCTGGCTTAGGTTAACCTAGTGATATCCATAATGCGTCCAATACGACGTGGTCGAAGAGACCATGTCCTAGTGTATATGCCGGAGATATGCTGGGGCACAACAGACGAGTCGTGACCTGTTGTGGCGCTGATCTCAGTCTGGTAACAGACGAGTCGTGACCTGTCGTGGCGCTGATCTCAGTCTGGTAACAGACGAGTCGTGACCTGTCGTGGCGCTGATCTCAGTCTGGTAACTGACGAGTCGTGACCTGTCGTGGCGCTGATCTCAGTCTGGTAACAGACGAGTCGTGACCTGTCGTGGCGCTGATCTCAGTCTGGTAACAGACGAGTCGTGACCTGTCGTGGCGCTGATCTCAGTCTGGTAACAGACGAGTCGTGACCTGTCGTGGCGCTGATCTCAGTCTGGTAACTGTGCACACTGTGTCAGCTGGTGGCGATGGACCCGGCCGCCACCGACGAGTTCGCGGCGCGGCTGCGCGGCCTGCTGGAGCCCGACCCGCAGCTGCAGCGCGCCGGCCTCGCCTACCTCGACTCGCTGAAGGCGTCGCCCACCGGCTGGACGGTGTGCGTGGACGCGCTGCTGTCGACCACATTCGCGTCCGAGGAGCACGTGCAGTTCTACTGTCTGCAGGTGGTGGAGCACTTCATCAAGACGCGCTACTCGGCCGAGGTGGCCGATGCCGCACCCACTGTGCGCCGGCTGCTCAGCGGCTGGGTGGAGCGCCAGGTGGGGCTGGTGATGACTCTCTGTATAATCTCTGATAACCCATGTCGTCCTTCGTACCCGTCCTGTCCCTCACCGTACCCATGTTGTCCCTCACCATACCATATCATCCCTCGCCATACCGTAATATCCCTCACCATGCCCATGTCGTCCCCCACCGTACCCATGTCGTCCCCCACCGTACCCTATTATCCCTCACCGTGCCCATGTCTTTGCTCACCGTGTCCCTGTCATTCGTCACCCACCCGTACCATGCTCGATCCCGCCGAAGCCGGCAGCCCCGTTGTCTGCACTGGAGCAATGTGCGCTGTGACACCGGATGGGAGTGAACAATGAGCGTCTACTGTCATCACCAGTTACGCATTTGTGCAGTGTCCAGAGTCCTGTGCTATTTGTCTTTATTGGTATGCCGTGCGGTCGGAAACTTGGATATGATTTGATATTTATGAGAGTTGTTGATCCAGTATCCAATTGGTAAAGTATCCAATTGGTCCAATTGGTCGTTCGGCAACCTCATGACATAATCAGCCGGAACAATTTT
Organism: Ashinkailepas kermadecensis; assembly: GCA_034440615.1. NCBI lineage: Eukaryota > Metazoa > Arthropoda > Thecostraca > Neolepadidae > Ashinkailepas > Ashinkailepas kermadecensis. Next base: position 284,667 of record JAOTOM010004482.1, read on the forward strand.
CGAACCTGATGGCAAATATTCAAACAATGATTCAAGGTGGCGTAAGATTTTTCGGCTGCAGAACGACATCAACAGCTAACCAAATATGAATGGACAGAGCCCCAGAAACTGCTGATGCTGAAACGGTGCATGATTACAGCAATATGGCACAAAATACAATTGCAAGTAAACCTGATCGGAATTATAATATCCACAAGGTAATCCGGGATGTGCTGGTGCCCAATCCAGCGGTCGTCGCCGCGTCTCATGGGACGAATGTGGTAGATATTTTGCAATGTTGCTCATCGATCGACATGAATAACTGTCCGTTACATGTTTATCCAAGGGATAGCATTATCCAAGTTGCCGAACGCATAACGCAGAGATGATCCCCGACGTTCTGTTGATGGTGAAATGAGGATTGTTTTACAACCGTCCACCCGGATGGTGTTCAACATAGAATTGGTGCTCATGTCTAGGCTCATACCGGCCTTGTGGCGAAAGGGACGATTTTAGCTTGTCAAATTCAGAAAACAAAATGCAATTTGCCATCATTCATGCTGCTCCATTTTGCTTTCCTTTCACAAAGCTATGCAACACTTATGATGCATTACTTACCGCGCACATCCCATGGGCCATTTCCAAACATTTTACAAACAAACTACATTCATTTGTTTGGGGAGGGGGTGGCGAACGTATTTCGCCTCGTCCTATGGATACACGGCTCACAGTAACAGACGTGGTCTCCTCCTATCTTGTCATCAAGTTCAAGTTCTTTGATATCCTATTAGGTCGAACATTTCTTTCAGTATTTAGTTTCCAGACGTTTCATGGTGGGTTTGCTTCAGCTTTAATTGATGTTCCTGTGTATAGCCAAAAGTCGTCCGACACGATGCTTGCAAGTCCATACTCAGTTTTGATTATGTGCCCAGGGAAAATAAATTGTAATGGATGTTTGGTTTACACTGCGTTTTGTGCACATAAGCTGTAATAAAACTGCCAAATATCATTTCAGATCTCAGCACCTGAGGAAGATAATTTGAGAAGTCCCCTGAAGATGTCATATTGCTGCTGTTTCTGTGGTGATGCATTTCTTACCATAAGCCTAATGTTACATTTTGAAATTATAGATGGTGAACACAGCTTAAGTGATGCTAGAGTACCATCTGTTAATACTGAAATTCCACCTGAGGATCTGAAGGATAACCAACAAGTAGGAAACAGAAATTCAAAGTAGTGATTCATATGCTGATCTATTATGCCGAAATACTGGTCGGAAGGCATTGCCATAGACAATCGGTGTACAAATTTACCCTTTCTAAAGGTCTAATCTGCTGTCTGTGAAGTGTCAGTTCAGGCATATATTTGCGAATTTAAGCATGTTTTTTGGCGAACTTTTAGGGTTAGGTAAACTTCTGATGACATGACGTAAAATATTTATCTCTGTGGCATTATCGTCTGCAATATGTCTGAGGTTTTCGGTTCTGTCATAATTTATCTGCGTAACAGTGTGCGCTGGTGGTCAGCATATATCTGTAGCAAACCACTCATCACGTCGGATTTTGGTGGGCACTGTGCAGCCATTGGAGGTGAAAGGCCTGTATAGGTAATCAACATGCTCTTTTGTATGTAGCTAATATGTATGTATGAGTGCCCTCCAAGTAAGCTGGAATCTCACCACAAATACCACCCCACCTAAAACGGAGTCGGCTGGCTACAGTTTGGCTTCGAAGTGCCAATAGTCAAATTCGAGAGTCTAATCAAGAGCCCGCCAGACAGCTTCAGAGGTAGTTAGGGCAAGCATTGCTTACAAATTTCTATATAGTGCTTACCTGAGTTTTGCTACGGCAAACAAAAGTAAAATGAATCGTCATTTAAAGTGCAATAGAACATTTGCGGCCCTCTATAAGGTATGAGCGAAATGTACGACAGCGTGCTAGGATGCGTGCGTGCGTGCGCATTTCTGACGCTGGGTTGACCAGTAGAAGAAAGTCGTCCATTCTGGTTAAACTGTTGCACCTGACTGTTGCCGCGCAGTGTAAGCTGGACGGCACCGGCCCCAAGACGTACCTGCGCAACAAGGCGGCTCAGGTGTTCGCGCTGGTGTTCGTGCACGACTTCCCGGCGCGGTGGCCCACCTTCGTGCTGGACCTGGTGGCGCTGCAGCCGATGGGACCGCCGGCGGTGGACCACTGTCTGCGTACTCTGCTTCAGATCGACCAGGAGGTGCGGTGCTGCCGAGCAGGCGGTGTGGTGGTGGTGGTGGTGCTGTTGGGGGCAGTGGTGGTACTTTAAGGTGCTGTGGGTTGCTCTTTAGTACTAATTACAAGGGTAATTTCAATCAGAAATTTGTAATTAGTCATTTGTAATCAGTAATTTGTAATTTATAAATAGTAATTTGTGATTACAATAATTGGGCCATAGGTAATTGGGCTGCAAGATACATTGGTTGCCATGCTGCTGAAGTACTATGAGGAGACATGATGTGGATGGTATATCTGGGAGCATGCTGCTGTGGTACTACGTGGAGGTGTGATGTGGATGGTGCATCTAGGGGTGGCGCCATGGAAATGTTGTGGGGAGGTATGATGAAGGTGTGCTGGTGATACTGAAAAGAGGTGTGATGATGCTGTGAATGCATGGTGAGGATACCGTGGAGGTGCGATGGTGATGTTGTGGGGAGGGGGTGATGATGTGTAGGTGCACCGTGATGCTGTGCGAAGGTATGATGGTGACATCACCATAGCACCTTGATGCTGTTTAGAGGTGTAATCGCGATACTGTGTGAAGCTGTGATGGGGATGCAGTGTGGAGCTGTGATTGTGATACTGTAAAGGGGTGTGATGGTGTTTTGTGGAGGTGTGATGAGGATGCTGCGCCAAAGTGTGATGATGATGCTGTGTCGAGGTGCGCTGGTGATGCTGTGTGGAGGTATGATGGGCATTCCATGGTTTGTCCAAATCCATTTCCCTTGAATGTCAGATGTAAGTACATATCCTCTAATTTTGCTATCAAAAATGTAACTAAGATGTATGTTGGTGCATAAAGCATCTGGTATGCAACTGTATAACACTAGTCTAGGTCTGCGTAGAGTCCAGCATCACTTCAAGATCTATAAGTGGCAATCGAGGGCCATTAATACCAGCCGTTTTATTATCAAATACCCATTTCTTGGGTGCACTGATGTAGATCTCCTGAAATATGTCAATATGAGAAGAAGAAGAAGAAGCTAAATATCTTGCTTAAGATCCAAATTACTGTCCTGCTGTGTTGCTTTCTACCGAAATATCCGGATTTGGACACGCAGGAACACCATGTGTATATACATATATGATGGGGGTACTGCGAGCACGTGCGCTGGGTAGTGTGGTAGTCGGTGCAGGCGCTGCGGCAGGAGCGACCGAATGCGCCGCCAACATCTGTCGAGCCGCGAGGCGCCGCCAACGTCTGTCGAGCCGCGAGGCGGCGCCAACGTCTGTCGAGCCGCGAGGCGGCGCCAACATCTGCCGAGCCGCGAGACGGCCGAGTTTGCTGCTGCAGACACTGTGCGGCGAGTCGCCGCTGACCGTGTCCCTCCGCGGCCAGATCGTGGACCGCGAGGTGGTGCACTCCGAGTTGGAGGCCCGGCGCAACACGGTGATCCGAGACGCGATGCGCGAGCGGTGCGTGCCGCAGCTGGTGGAGGCGTGGCTCGACACGCTGGCGCAGTACGCCACCAGCCAGCCGCAGCTGGCCGGCATGTGCCTGGACGTGGTCGGCAAGTACGTGTCGTGGATCGACATCGGCCTGGTGAGTGCGCGGCGCGGCGTGGCCGCCGCCGCCACGGCACGGTGGTGTTCGGCCGGGCGTGGGGACTCAAACCCAGCGGCAGTTTGTATGGCGCTTCTCGTTGTTTCGAGCGAGGGCGAAACCCGAGCGAGTTTATTCCAGTGTGTGTGGCGCAAAAGTGCATCTGGGCTCCCAGGCCCGGTCGTCACGCATTTGAAACCGTTATAACTTTGGTTACAGCTTGTCGCGTTCTAGTTTCTTCACTTGATTTATATGTGCTCTTAATTTTGATTTTTTTCTTACCAATTTCCATTCAAATGTCCCTCATGAAGTGATCTTAATCTTTGTTCAAAGAAAAAGGCTTGCGACGACATTTCCGCTAGCGGGAAACGTTCAACAGCGCTTTACGTTGCGACACAACATTTCAAGTTCGCATCTCAAGAGCTAGGTGTGCTAGTTTTGAGATTTACCAGCTTCTATCACTATTTCTCCTGAGGTACTCTCAATATTTGTGTAACGGTTTGCGGCGGCATTCTCCACGCTAGCAGCTTTTAACGCCCATCGCACCCACCACACGTACAGCGTCGCCTCATCGCACCCCAGTCGGCTCCCACCACCCGTGCGGCGTGCCTCATCGCACCCCAGCCGGCTTACACCACCCGTACGGCGTTCCTCATCGCACCCCAGCTGGCTCCCACCACCCGTACGGCGTGCCTCATCGCACCCCAGCCGGCTCCCACCACCCGTACGGCTTGTCTCATCGCACTCCAGTCGGCTCACACCACCCGTACGGCGTGCCCCATCGCGAATGGGTAGGCTCGTCGCTTTTCACTCCGGAGGTCGGGTTCAGTCCGCGGGAAAGATGACGTTTTTATTGTACCCATTGCAGTGCAATTGGTGACCGTCTAGCTTGGAAATCTCTAGCATTGCGTACATGCTTGAGCACGCATGGTTCTACAAACACTGAAGACCACGCGCCTGTGACTGATAGTCACGGAGATTCGACTGCACTGCGCATTTAGCTCGCGCTGCCGCTCGGCCAGCGCCCCTACAGGCGCTTTATACCGGCTTATTCTTACGAACAGGTGACTAAAATTAGCGTCACTGTATGATGTAGAATCAGTGGCGCACCGGAGGGGGCCGGGGGCCCCCCCCCCAAAAAAAAAAAAAAACCTTCCAAAAAAGACCATTAAACCAAAAAAAACCCTTATCCCCAAAAAATAAAAAAAAAAAAAAAAAAACCAAACTTTTAAAAAAAAAAAAAATTATTTAAAAATTTAAAAAAAAAAAAAAAAAAAAAAAAAAATATTTATTAAAAAAAAAAAAAAAAATTTTTCCCCAACAAAAAAAAACCTTTCACCGCCCCCCGAAAAAAAAAATTGCTTTTAGGAGGGCAATTTGATCTTTTGGAGGGCAAAAAAAATTTTTTTTTGTCCGTGTAGAATCGATTGCCCAGTGAGAAGTTTCCTGCAGTAGAATGTATGTTATGTGTGCCATCCTGTGAACATCCTCATTTCACGATACTGTGTACCAACTCGGGTGATCAACTAGTTCTAAATTGTATTAGTAATACAATAACTAACTAACCCAACTGTATGATCCTTTCCAGTGCCAGTTACAACCAATGTCATCATGATACTTTTGTCGTGATCCGACCATAGGTAATTGAAACAACCTTACCTAGTTCAACGTCCTCATTGAGAATCGAGTAATCAGAGTGGTGCTGTGCAGATGGTTTGTCTAAACTTTGGTGACGTGTGATACTAATAATATTCAGGTTGCTGTCCTAATTGTTTTAAATGGAACACAATGCTTCGACGGGCTGTTTTTCTGGTCGGCGGCGAATGTCTTGCCTGTAAAATCGCATGAATGGGCTGAAATTTCTGCTGAGCCGTATATATCAGGGCCTTTTGACGTTGGTGAGTGTCGAACCCGGGTGTTTGGATCAGAGATCCGATGTGTTGCTGTCTGTTGTACTCAACAGGACTGACAACTCAGCTCGTTCTGAGTAGCGCATTGATAAGACGTTGGATATCGTATCCGGAGACCAGCGTTCGAATCTCACCGGCACCAAAAGGCTCTGATGTACGCATATTAGCATGACTTCTGCTGTGGATGTGGCAGTGACGAGTGTAGGTGGAAGTTCTGTACGGCACTGAAGCGGCGCACGGCCATTATAAAGTCCTTGCCGTGACATTATCAAGTGTTTTGTTTTGTCTGAATAGCCTGTCATGTGTCGAAGTGATACGGTCGTGTTTCATTAGCTCCGCCCACGCCGCCAATAGCTCCGCCCACGCCGCCCTCGATGCGACGTATTGTGAGAGCGGCGCTACTGACAAGCACGCGGCGGCCGGCAGGTGGCCAACGCGCGCTTTGTTAACGTGCTGGTGGGCCTGCTGAACCTGACGGACGTGCGCGAGGCGGCCGCGGACTGTCTGCACGAGATCATGCGGAAGGGCATGGAGCCGGCGCAGAAAGTGCAGCTGGTGGAGTCGCTGTTTGCCGTGCTGGAGCAGGCGGCCGTGTTCGAGCTGCTGAAGCGCGTCGATGACCAGGTGGGCGGCTGCAGACGGCCGGTTCGGCTCGGGCCCCGACTGGCGTGGCTGGCACCGGGCTGCGGCCGGCCGGCCGGTCGGCCAGATGCTGCCGATCGTGCCCAGCGAATGCCTGGCGTGGAGAACAAGTCTGCTGGGCATAGCGCAGTCTGCCGTTGATGGCTTTTGTTTGGGAATGCCTAAGGCAAGACGTGAATTGGCTCTTGGGTTGTGATGGCGACCGATGTGCGCCATCCGCTCTTCGTGTGCTGCTTCGTTCATCTCTCGTCTTGTTCCTTCCCTAGTTACGTATTTCTTATGGATTGTAACATATAGCCGGTCTCCTATCATTCACAGCGTGCCCCCCTGGAGGTCGGCTGGGAAGCTCTTCAACTCACTGGGTGGTGCTTTAGCTGAAAAGTGAATGCTGGATAAAGTGGGCGCAGCTCTGATCTGATAACGTGCACATCGATCTGTAAGTCAGCTGACCTGACACCTGACGCGATGTCGCCCGCTTGCGCCGGCCAGACGTCTGCCGAGGACGTGGACTACCTCTGCAAGCTGGGCCGCGTGCTCAACTGCATGGGCACCGAGCTGGTGCTGTGCTACCACCGGCTTGCCAAGTCCGGCGACGCGGCGGCCGTGGCGGCCGTCGAGGCGGCCATCGGCGCCAAGCTGCCGCACCTGCTCACCTTCCTCAACTGCGACTACGACGACCCGAGTCGCAGCGTCATCGACGCGGCACGAGAGTACGTCCAGGTGGGTACCGGACGTCACGGCACGCGGGTACGTCCAGGTGGGTACCGGACGTCACGGCACGCGGGTACGTCCAGGTGGATACCGGACGTCACGGCACGCGGGTACGTCCAGGTGGATACCGGACGCGGCATGCGGGTACGTCCAGGTGGGTACCGGTTGGTTATTGGTTGGTTATTGGTTTTACGACACGTCGACCGTTGAGTCATGTAGCGTCGCCAATCTCTCACGCCGATTGGTCGCGGGCGAAGAGTAGCGACAGGTGAGACTCGAACCCACAACCTTTCGATTATGAGACGAGCATATTACCCCTAGACCACTCGTCCCCCCAGGTGGGTACAGGGGGGGGGGGGTACCGCACTGCACGGCACGCGGGTACGTTCAGGTGGGCACCGGACGTCATGGCACGCGGGTACGTCCAGGTGGGTACCGGACGCGGCAATGCGGGTACGTCCAGGTGGGTACCGGACGTCACGGCACGCGGGGTACGTCCAGGTGGATACCGGACGTGGCACGCGGGTACGTCCAGGTGGATACCGGACGTGGCACGTGTGTACGTCAAGGTGCACGACGCTGCACGCGGTAATTATCTTAGTAATTACCCAGGGTCCGACATTACTAGATTTGGCACCTGATGTATCCTGGTGGGCACTTCCATTCATGAATGTCCGGTTGGACACCATTATGGATGGGTGGATTTGTGTATGTTCCTGGAATACCCTGGTTTGTTTTGGTGTCTGTGCACCCGCAAAAAAATCACCTTGATCGGACCGCCGTTTCCGGTTATTCTGCAGTTCGTCTTGCTCTAAGATTTTATGGGTTTTTTTTCTGCCATTTCAGAAGTTTTTTGTTTAGCTTATCGAAAAACTATGCAGGTTGGAGGAAATACTTCTGATTACCGTATTCTTGATTGTTGCTTCATGTGTGCGCCAGGCGTAGTCTCAGTCAGATGATAACTAGAAGATATGTGCCAAAATGTCATTATATTGCCGATTGGTTTCCACCCGCCTCCGCGCAGTGGGCCAGGCGGCTTCAAAACCGCCGTTAATTCAACGAAACAGCAGAATAGTACAATTCTATGTTTTCTAAGAGTGTCATATGTGCAGAATCCGATTCTGATAACTATTTCGGCGTACAGTCCACGATAAACCATGGAGAGGGAGGGGGCCTACCCCAATCGCATTTGGTTGGGTGAATTATATTTATTACCGGTAGTAATATTTGCCGTCCATCGAAATACGCGGCTGATTGTCAGAAATAGTCAAAATATTATTTATCCACGTTGGGGATCCAGAACACGAAAAGGGTGTGCACATTTCATTACCCACGGACCAGATAACATGACGTGTTCGAGGAAGCTGAACATGAGGTACCGAATAATTGTAGTCGTGTTCGTCATCGGATGACTTCGCTCATCATCGAATTACTAAACACGTCATCTGAAGAACCACATAGCGATTAAACCTCGATTACACACCAGATCACGATAGCTCAGCCGCGCATATATTTTGATGTTAGCAAAAATTTAGAGTTCGGTTATCTTCGAAAATGCTGCACAACTACCAGGAAACAAACAAGCTCGTTCGAATGGTGGTAAACAAATATGGAGGTAAGCAAGCAAGCAGCCCAAAAAGGTGGCCCCAGTCAGATGTGTCAGCGTCGGTGGGGATGTGGGAATGACAGTTAACGCAGTCAATTGTAGTTATGTGCCTGGACTCTGCACATCAATGAAAATAGCACACTGTTACGTGAGAAACCCTATCTGTCGACAGGGTCTCTCACGTGTTCTCAGTGAGTCCTGACGGGCGCCATGCTCCAGTGCTGGGATCGGGTCTGCTGAGACTACGACACCCACTCCTGTGATGTCTCCCCTCAGCAGTATGCGCACATCTTCGACTCGGCTGGCTCTGTGCCGATCTCTCCTGCAATGCTCACTGACCGATCGCGAGCCGATAGGCCGGTTGGTGGTGACGAGTAGGCGCCTGAACTCGTCCGGCATGGTGTCTGTCGAGAGTTCTTCATAGCGTCGCTGATATTTTCACATCCTTGTTCATCGACTCCTGGACTTCCTCGTGCAGCATTCCTATTGGTAGAACCAGCGACTCCACAACGGAGGCTCCATGCAGGATCACTTGGCTGCCGACAGAAGCCAGAAGAGAGATTCTCCATTTCATTCTCATTCTCCAGAAGGTGAGCATCAGGTGGCAGCATACCGGGTGCAAAGTGATGAGGGACAAAGCCATTCGAAGGACATTGGTGGAGCTGTTGGCCAAGTGCGAATAGGTCGGGAAAAGGAGAAAATGGGAGACTCGTGCTGCCGTGGAGATGAAGAAGTTTGAGAAGTAGTTTTAAGGAGGCCCAATACGTTTTTAGGACATCGGAAAGGACTTAGGGGACGAGTGGTCTAAGGGTAGGATGCTCGTCTCACAATCGAAAGATTGTGGGTTCGAGTCTCACCTGTCGCTACTCTTCGCCCGCGACCAATCGGCGTGAGAGATTGGCGACGCTATATGACTCAGCGGTCGACGTGTCGTAAAACCAATAACCAACCAACCAATCGGAAAGGACTTGAAACAAACTGAATGGGACAAGAAGAACGGTATGGCCTTTTGTGGATCACTAGATAAGGAGCGAAGATGGTCTTGGCCATAGTCGACGCCACAAACCAGAATGTGGTGCAGACACAGGAGTTGAGAGACACAGGCTACAATGGTGCAGGAAGAGAGGGAGGGGATGAAGACCAAGCAGCTGGCAGAGCTCGCCGGGTTTTCGGAATATGAGTTGACATGATGGTGATGGTGGGGATGTTTCTATTCCTTTTACTGGAGTTCACGCCGAGGATGAAAACTGTGTTGCCACCTCTCCAAAGAAGTCGAAAACTGAGAGCTAGGAAAGCGGGAGCCAATAAGATCCCTTTCTACATGACCGACGCAGTCGATGCGCCCCTAAACTCCAATAACTAACAAATAAGATCCCTTTGAATGTACCTGCCGACACAATTTCCCAAACCGCTGCTGATGGTGAAAGATTCGGTATCACCGTCACCAAGCACAGTGGAATGGTAGCAGCATTCAGCAATGTCAGCGGAGATGACATTAAAACTTCCCCATTTCCAAATCTTCCACGGCAACGAACAGGCACGGCAACGAAACAACACAGCTCAGGAAATCTACGACATGAAGAAACAAAGTTTCAAGCAATGGATCAGTGAGGAAAAGGAAGTTGATAGTTCATTAGGATGGAAGGCGACTGGAGGATGACATGAGGCGCAGAAGGTGAAGAAAGATGAGAAGGACCAGCTGGCTGTCCGGGTCAGTTTCTCGGATCTTCCTGGAAAGGAGTAGCTCCTTGGGGTCCCGAACCTGGAGAACGGAACAGGACGAGCCCAGGATCAGACGGTGAAGAAGCTGCTCGATGAGTATGAGGCTTCTCCATTCGTAATCAGCGTCTGCTGTGACACGACTGGGGCCAACGCTGGCAAGCACAATGACTGTGTGACCCTCCGACGCAATAGGCGGAAGAAGAAGCTGATGAAAATGTATTGCAGGAATCACCAGGAAAAATTGCACGCCAAGCACGCTGGCCTCGCTGTCTCTTAAGAGGCAGGCCAACAGCTCCGAAAACGAGTGTCCAGACATTGTTCTCCAGTCACTGAGACGAGCTCAAGGACGTCGACTACCACGCCCTTGCCAAGTTCGACTGGGAGAATCCAACTGGAGACGAGGATGGACACCAAGGCCCACTCGATCTTGTTCTGGGCCAAGCAGCTCCGTGCCACCAACACCTTTCCGCGGTTCGACTGCCGGGGCTGGTGAGCTCGTGATGGCGTACCCTGGCTGGGTGATCTTCGGATTCAAGTTCCACAAGCCAGAGAAAGTCATTAGCATCAGTTTCATGAAAAGATCCATGTTCTATCTCACCATGCAGCTGTTCTTCAGTTGGGTGAATCTCCTCACCGTAGAGCAGGAAGATGAGTTCGAGATCATGGCTTAGCTGTTTGGAGTGTGTCACAACTACAACTTTCTCCTGAGCCGCTGACGGGTGCCCCCCCCTGTGAGCGACCTGCTGGAAAGTCAGGACAAAGTCGTCGTCCCAGAGCGTCCCAGAGAACATGGTCATCGTCCCAGGCTGTATCTTCGTCAACGACTCCGACCTTTTGCCGGAGGATGACAGCAGGCCAAGCCTGTCAGTCTTCGCGGGACAGAGAGCTGGATGATCTTCGACTACCTGTAGCTGGACCAACTGGACTGGCTGGCAGAGAAGATGGAGGTCTAGGACCAGCATCAGCGCTATATCGACTTCAGGGAGTTCGTCAGAGACTTACCTGTTCTCATTATTCAGCTGAGAGGACTGTGAAGGCGGCCAAAGATTTCCTACACAGCGCCGGGACTGTGGCTGTTCTGCAGAACAGCTTTGTTTCCGTGACCGATCACAGGAAGAGTGTCAGAGCCGCCCAAGGCTGCAAGATGACCAAGGATGTCCCCAAGTTGTTCCGTCGTCAAAGTGATTAGTTAATATCTGTCTGACTTACCTGTAATGTAACGGAGAGCGAGAGGTGCAAAATATGGGCTCTGGGAACAACGGATGAAGTTGTTCAGCTTATAACAGTTTGAGTTCATGTTTGGAATATCCGGCCCACTATCAAATACAACCATAATCCACTGGGCGCATGTTTCATGTTATCATAATCAACCCCCACACTGATGGACCTCCGAAATTGACACCAGCCGACCACCACGAGCGATGGTCCAATCAGCGTGCAATGTGCTTTGCGCGTGTGCATACACAGAAACTAACCAGGAAATACCAGGTGTATGTAAACATTTTGTCACACCCTCTAAGAAACGGTCTAGTGTTCGGCACCACCTTGCCTGGTGGCACATGAGTATGTTCACAAGGGTACCCCTGCTAGTCAGTGTCTATGATGGCAGCGTTAACGTGTCCGGGTTTATTGTAGATACCTATATTGGCTGGGGTTAACATCACTAGAGGCGACACGTGCGTATGTTCAGAAGGATACCTCCGCTAGTCAGTGTCTGCTGCAGTGACAGTGTTAACGTGCCTGGGCTTCGGGTGGATACATCTGTTGGTTGGGGTTTAACATCACTAGTGGCGGCACGTCAGTATGTTCAGAAGAATGTCTCTGCTAGTCAGTGTCAGTGACAGTGTTAACGTGCCCGGGCTTCGGGTGGATACATCTGTTGGTTGGGATTTTACATCACTAGCCGCACCGTGAGGATGTCCAGAAGGGCACCTCTGCTGGTGAGAGTCGGACATTAATAGACGGCGACACATGAGTATTTTCGGGCAAGTGCTTCTGCCGGTCAGCGTCCGCAGTGATCATGTGATTCTATATCTAGGTGGGTACCTCTATTGGTTAGATTCCGGCGTCATAAGACGCTGTTCATCAATATGTATTGGGGTATCTCTGCTGTCCAGAAGCCGACATTAGATGTAACTCGAATGTCCAGACTGAAGTTTTCTGATGGTGACTTGCTATGCTATTTGGAGTAGAAAGATGCTCTTCCATCTTCGGGCAGCCGCTTTACTCACTGCATATCGGCTGATAGAAGCGGATGATATCCAGACGTCAGAATACATGTTCTGTGGTGGGTTTACGTCTGATAGCTATACTGTGTGTTTCTTATCAGTTACTGAAGACAAAGCCGGTGCTGACTGAGTCTGAGACGACGCACGTGCGTAATATGGTGTTCGTCATCATCCACAAGCTCAAGTACGACGACGAGTACGACTTCAAGGCCATGGGCGAGGACGAGGCTATGTTTCAGGAGTACAGGTGAGCAGGCTGTGATGGCGGTGGCGAATGTGCTCTGTCAGGTAGGTAGGCAGACCGCCGAGGTCAGTGACGGCTATGTAATGTATTGAAGTGTTTGTTTGTGCAGCTCTACTACCCATTAATTCAATTGCTCACCTTGGTTTGATTCACGTGCCCCGTTTCGTGTTCCTATATGCCATAGGTTGTGTGCAAGGCTGCCACACAGCTGGTCAAGGTCAGTTTTAATGATGCAGGTGACTAGAACTAGCTTTAAGCTTGTAACTCGGTGTACAAAGTCCAACTCGTGAGACTGCTATTCGGATAAAAATTGCTGCATTTCATGTCATTCCGTATTATAGAAAAAGGCTTATGCAAAGCCACTGAGGTGAAAGTGATTCTCGAGCATTTGTGAGTATCTTGTATGTCAGTATAGGCATTTGGTTCCTCGTTAGTCCCTCCTTGTCCATCGTATGCTGAAGTCAACTATCTATTGCTTGTGTATAAATGATTTTTCATCAAATCAGTGTAAGTTCTTGGCTTTTGAAAACCGAATAGTTATTACAAGCAGTCCAATACCAACACTTCTTTTCAGGGTTTGTTGGTCATTGTTTTAGCAATATCTGGCTGCTCATTGTATTTGCCGTCCCATGTTAGTTGGTTGCCGCCCCGGTAGCTCAATTGGTTTGAGCGCTGGCCTACACTGGTCTCCCCTGTCCTGGCAAGACGGGGCTCGAGTCGCTTCACGCGTTCGCATTTAGCCCCCGGCTGGGAGGGTCAGTTGGCAACTGGCCCGATAAGGTCGGGGACGATCTACCGGGGTGGCCGTATCGGTGCATTGACGGCACGTTAAACTCGTTCAAAATTCTGCAGTTGAACTGAAATTCTTGGATCGGGAAATAGGGTCAGAGTTCACGCAGCAAACTCTGCTTAGAAATATAATCCTAGTGTATAAATCCACCCCAGCAGGAGCTCGGACTAAATTTATTTCAAGTTTTAGAAACTTTCAATGCCGAATCAGGACAAACTGGCGAAAATATCAATTCTGAGATGGTAAGTAAAATACAGAAAACAGCAAAAAGCACTGAGCCGGAGAAGACCGGAAGAGAGATAAAAACATTGGACGAGTGAAGCTAGATTAGCCGGTTAGTTTTAGCCATGGGCCGGTTAAAACTCGGTATTTACATCTGCCTGCCAGTCCTGGTTGTGTCCCACTCGTGTATAACGGGCTGTGCACGGGCGCAGGAAGCGGCTCAAGGTGTTGTACGACAACGTGGCAGCCGTGGACCGCGAGCTGGTGATGCGCATCACACAGGAGTTCATCTTCTCCACGCTGGACCAGTGGAAGCACCGGCCGATGAAGGACGTCGAGGCCGCCGTCACCATGCTCTACATGTTGGGCGAGGCGCTGCCGCCGTCCACCTCGGGCAGCTTCTTCTCTGACGACCCGGTGAGTGTGGAGCTGGGGCCGACGGGGCTGGGCGGAGCTGCGGTCGGGGCGTCCAGTCCGTCGGGTGTGGAAGCCGGCTGGATCTTCCATCAGGCCAGGCTGTGGCCACGCCGGCGATTGACGCTGCAGAGTCGTTGTGGATAGTGCGCCCTGAAGTCCAAATAAATAGTCCAATTATCGATGGCGTTCAACTCGTGCTCGGCTGTCGAGTGTGCGTGGCCAACTGTGACTGCGATTGCCGCATCTCGAGTGGGTCTGTTCCTTAGCGCACTGCCGTTCTTAACTGGTGCCTAATAATGGTGTCCTAGTGGTGTCTTTCGTACCTGTACCTTTGCTATGCGTTAAGGTGAACTATGGCTTTGCTGGTATTTTGATGTGACGTACTGGCCGGACTTGTTCCAGGCGAGTATGTCACTGCTGCAGACGATGATGCGTCGCCTGGTGACCTCTGATGTGGTGTCGCACCCGCACCACGTGGTGCCGTTCCAGTACTTCGAGACAATTTGTCGGTACGAGAAGTTCTTCACGGTGGAGACCACCCTTCTGCCACAGGTACAAGTATGGTACGGTCGACACACACGCGGGTGGGCACCAGCATTTCATCGCGACTAAGACACGTTCCTGGACCGAACGGACCGTTGCGTGTCGCGATACTTTCGATAAGCTTGTAACGTGAAGCAAAAGTTGACATGGCTGTTCTTTTGTTTGTCAAGCCCAGTCGAGTCCATTGTAGCGCGGACGACGTCCAGTGCGCGGCTGCTTCCCTTCACACCACGCTCTGGACGACGTCCAGTGCGCGGCTGCTACCATTCACACCACGCTCTGGATGAAGTCCAGTGCGCGGCTGCTACCCTTCACACCACGCTCTGGACGACGTCCAGTGCGCGGCTACTTCCCTTCACACCACGCTCTGGACGACGTCCAGTGCGCGGCTGCTTCCCTTCACACCACGCTCTGGACGACGTCCAGTGCGCGGCTGCTTCCCTTCACACCACGCTCCGGACGACGTCCAGTGCGCGGCTGCTTCCCTTCACACCACGCTCTGGACGACGTCCAGTGCGCGGCTGCTACCCTTCGCACCACGCTCTGGACGACGTCCAGTGCGCGGCTGCTACCATCAGTGATAAATTATTCATGAAATATGATGGAATATCCCACCTACTGAACACTGAAGAGACGTCCTTCCCAAAGAAGTATCGACATCGTGCTTCTTGGTGTGTGTTTATAAAGTCCCTATGCCTCGTTTCTAACGGTGTATTGTGTGTATCATACTTATGCTCACCATTACCTACTGTGATGCATAAACATCCCGTACCTAATGCGATTTCAGGTAAAGAGATCACACATGGTATCGTCTACTGTTCAATACAATTTGCTGATAGTATGGCATTCTTATCGTTATCATAAACAAGTATCCCTATATTAGGTGTCTTCCAAGGTAAACGAAGAAGATACACATACAAGCACATTATGGGCTCAAAATTGAGCTTGAAGGACTTAGCGATATTCTAAATGACATCGTGTCCATGGCGAAGTTTGACATTTTACTGGGCTTGTTTCGGCATCTCACACCTAACGAGAAACCATTATTTTAACACTGGCTACCCTTCACACCACGCTCGGGGGCCTGTGCGGTGCGGCGGGATGCGGCGTGTACATCAGCGGCGGTGTCCGTCGGTGTACATCAGCGGCGGTGTCCGTCGTGTACATCAGCGGCGGTGTCCGTCGGTGTACGCGTCGTCAGTGACGTCACGTGATGCTGTGCAACAGGTGCTGACTGCTTTTCTGGACACGCGCGGCATGAACCACCCGAACGAGCGCAACCGAGCGCGTGCTGTCTACCTCTTCTCGCGCTTCATCAAATGCCTCAAGTAAGTCGGTGCGGACGTGGCTAGCCAGTCAAAGCTTCGGAACCGATACTGCCTTGCCGAAACACTTTTGGGAAATGTTTCGCTAAGGCTAAGGCATCGCTAAGCATGTTGATGGTTTTCCTTTCCTACTGTCAGGTTTTGAAGATAACTATTGCAAACACATCTTGTGTTCTAGGCTGTAATTGTGGGTGTGATGTGACTAGCCCAGTTGTAAGCAAATAGCTAAGTTTCGAATAAGGTTCACAAGTTCATTGCTTTTTGTTCGGTGCTGATCTGTGCTGTCCTGCGCCTACGTGTACTGTCCGGTGCTGACGTGTACTGTCCGGTGCTGACCTGTGCTGTCCGGTGCTGAAGTATGCTTGTCTGGTGCTTATGTGTGCTGTTCGATGCTGATATGTACTGTCCGGTGCTGACCTGTGCTGTCCGGTGCTGAAGTATGCTTGTCTGGTGCTGAGGTGTGCTGTCCGATGTTGATGTTGCCCGGTGCTGACCGTGCTGTCCGGCGCTGACGTGTACTATCCGGTGCTGACATGTAGTGTCCGCTGCTGACGTGTACTGTCCGCTGCTGATCTGTGCTGCCCGGTGCTGAAGTGTACTGTCCGGTGGTGACGTATGGTGTCTGGTGCTGATCTGTACTGTCATGTGTTGATCTGTACTATCCTGTGCTGACCGGTACTGTTCGGGCCAGGGTGCAGATGGAGCCGTTCACCGACACAATATTGGGCCAGATCCGTGGCCTCTTGTCTCTGACGCCCTCCAACGGCGTCCAGCTGCACCGCGAGGACCAGCTGTACCTGTTCGAGACGGTCGCCGTCCTCATCATCTCGTCAATGACCGACAACAAGGCAAGCGTCTCGCCCGGCGTGTTACGAAATCCACCGCGTTAGAACGACATGTGCGTTTCTGTGAGGGTCCTTTTATTAGAGTCCCTCGCTGTCTAGTTAGTAATGCTACTTTGCGCCCTGTGTGCCATGCCACTTATTATCAGTTTCCTCGTTTCGGAGTGGATTGGATGTTTATACCCAATGTAGCATGCAACATTTTGCATTTCCTCGCGTTGGAATCCGTCACTGAGTCTAATGTTATGTACGGATATTGTGTAACACGAAGTATGCAGTCAGCTGCTCAAAATTGTACTGAATAAATTGTTAAATTGTTGTTAATATTGTTGCTAAAATAAATTGTTCTTCAAATTCTGGACCAGAAACGTCTCCTTCCACTGCTATGATACCGATGAGACATCAGGATGGCATCCTGATGACTATCGCGGCTTCACCAGTCGCCATTCACCTGCTAACTTTGCGCCACTGATGACTACCGGCAACGCCCATCACCCGGTCCCTGACGCCCATCACCCGGTCCCTGACGCCCATCACCCGGTCCCTGACGCGTGCATCCCTGCCTCCCGGCACCGTGCGACCACGTGGCCGCCGACTGACGCCTGCGCCACGCCGCAGCTCAAGTGCGAGCAGCTGCAGCAGCTGCTGGTGCCGGTGGTGAGCCAGGTGGGCGTGCTGACGCAGCAGCTGGAGGCGGCCGCCGAGGGCTCGCCGGAGGCGGAGCGGCTGCAGAGGCAGGCGCGACACGCCGTCGCCGCCACGGCTCGCACCACCAAGGCGTTCTCGGCCGGCATGACCATGAAGCTGGTCGGCTGCGTGCCGCTCTATCTGCAGGCGCTGGAGCTGTTCCTCAACACGCTGCAGGTATTAGTGGGCGCTGGGGCTGTTCCTCAACACGCTGCAGGTACTGACAGGCGCTGGAGCTGTTCCTCAACACGCTGCAGGTACTGACAGGCGCTGGAACTGTTCCTCAACACGCTGCAGGTACTGACAGGCGCTGGAGCTGTTCCTCAACACGCTGCAGGTACTGACAGGCGCTGGAGCTGTTCCTCAACACGCTGCAGGTACTGACAGGCGCTGGAACTGTTCCTCAACACGCTGCAGGTACTGACGGGCGCTGGAGCTGTTCCTCAACACGCTGCAGGTATTAGTGGGCGCTGGGGCTGTTCCTCAACACGCTGCAGGTACTGACAGGCGCTGGAGCTGTTCCTCAACACGCTGCAGGTACTGACAGGCGCTGGAGCCGTACCTGGAGCCGTTCTTCAATACACCATGGGTTTTAGTATGCTCAGTTCTGCTTCGAATGCAAGGACTGTAAGGGCGGATCCAGCTCGCCGGTTTGGGTGGAACCGTCTTCCGACAAGCCGTCAAATTGTCCCCAAAGCTTCCCAAAATCCTGGCCACTGTGCACGACAAAAGTGGGGAGGAAGTTGTTTGGGGCGGGGCGGTGCGCTCGGCGGTCGCATCAGTAGAAAATATTTGTCTGGTTTGGAAACCAAAGGACATGCTCGCCTTCCTTTCAGCCTTTGGGGGATTATGGGCGGAATGGGCCTCTGGATCCGCCATTGATATGCACCATTCCACCACATGAAGTAGCTGTATGACCACTGCAGTCGATGTGCCCATGAACTCCACCACATGAAGTATTACCAACCTTAGCAAATAATAGCAATGCAATTGAAATGGGACGGACGGGAAAACAAAATAATTTGTCAGGAAGCTGGTGTTGACACGTATTTATATTTTTAGTTTAATTTTTTATGGGAATTTTCACTGTGTATTTGCGGCTGTAACAGTAAAAAATCCTTTGATAGCAAAAAAAAACATGTTGACCCCTACCTTTCAACGTTTGTGGGGATGTATGGCCGTGTTGCACCCCTACCCCTGCTTGATCCGCCTTTAATTGACCGTATCGTACTAAATCATCTGGATCGACCGACACGTGCAGATGATGTGCGTAGTCGTGTTGAACAGCTGTGGAGTGCAGGCGGCGGAGCACATCGCTCGGCCTGAAGTCAAACAGTGAATGGCAAGCATCTAGCCGAAAGGTCTTCCGGGCTCGGAGGAACTCCCAAGGAACTCCCAATCGAAGGAGCAATGAAGGAAGTATGTCGGGGTTATGGCCGTCGGACGGATTGCACAGGCATTTGAGAGGAGCTTCGATTTGCCGCAGTTGTATGTTGTGCTGTGTGGCGTAGCTGGTGTATTATTATGGTCTCGGTGGTCGATGGGAGCTGCAATTTCCCGGATTTGTATGTTGTGCTGTATGTCATGGCTTGTTTACTATTATGATTTCGGGTGCACATTCCTTGCATTCACAAACTGACCTCTGACAAGGTCTCAATGTGCGGTGCATCGACGCTGATATTTTCGGCTTATCATACTCATCAGAAGCATTTCGGAGTTTTGCTTATTTTGAGCAATTGAGCAATTTGCTTATTAGTTTTGCTTATTTTGCTTATTATACTTTGACATGCGTGACTGTAAAAAGACCCTACTTTGCCTCGCTCCGCACCCACCTCCACCGGAGCCGAGAGCGCAATACGGATGGGGGAGGGGGGGGGGGGCGATGTGTTTGCCGGCCGGCAGTGTGTGCTGACGCGCGACTGTGGCCACAGGGCGGCCGCCACTACCCCATGCTGCAGTCGGGTGTGATCCAGTTCCTGCACCGTCTGGTGGTCTGTCTGGAGGAGGAGGTGCTGCCGTACATGCCGGCCGCGTCCGAGACACTGCTGCGTGCCGCGGACGTGCGCAAGGTGCAGGAGTACCTCCCGCTCATCAACCAGGTGGTGGCCAAGTACAAGGTGAGACCGACTGTCGCGGGCCGCTGGTGTGGCACGCCGATGGTCAGATGGAAGGACGGGGGCCTGTCTGTGGTCAGGGCGTAGTCAAGTATAGAACAGGGATGTGGGAGGGCTGGGCGCGGTGTGAGATTGCTGTGCCGATGATCAGATGGGGCCGTGCGTCGACAAGTGGTGTGTATGTCTGATGTGGGCATAGAAGAACGCTCTGAGGTCCGGCGGTGTGTTGCGCGCGCCGGTTTGTTCGACACGGACGGCCGTCGGGAACGGGTGCGGCACGTTAAGTGTAGGCGTCGTGGATCTTTCAGAAGGAGGTGGTGCCGTTCCTGACGCGCGCCTTCATGCCGATCGTCGAGACCATCTTCTCCGGCCTGCGCCAGCCCATCGACGAGGACGACGAGGTGGTAAGCGCGCGGCAGGCGTCGCAGCTGACGGCGGTGCCGGGAAAATGCCTGCCTGCGCTCACTCCACTCCACTCCACTCCACATACATTCCACATACATTGTAGGGCATTACATGAGTCTGGACCTCGCTAGTTGATGTTGAATAACGTCACGGAGAGCAGTGGACCGTGTTTACCCGCAGTGAAGTTGAAGCGTCTTGACTCTGGTTGCGCCGTGGCGAAGTAGGGTGTGTTGAGTGTACTCGCCCGCCGTAGCTGCGATTCGTACTCTATTGTTCGTGAGTGAATCTGGTTTTAGGGCGCATCGGCTCCTATGCTGCTCCGTTGTTCCGAGCCTGAATTCGAGTCGGGCTGGTCTCTCTGTACGGGGCACCGTGTCGGGGCGGACGTCTTGGCCAGTGATTGTGTGTAAATACAATATATATACGACCTTCAATATACCAGGAGGTGCTGAGTTGACATAAAAAGTAACGATAAAGTGTATACTTTATTGTTTTATTACTTCAGAGCAATAAAATATAAACTTTATCGTTACTTTTGATGTCAACTCAGCACCTCCTGGTATATTGAAGGTCGTATATATATTTTATTTACACACAATATCTAAAACCCAGGAGCATCTAATAGCCATTCTTCGTTATATTGAACAGTCTTGGCCAGTGGGTCGGATGAAGTCGTCGCCCACGTTTGGCGGCGGCACACGCGGTTCCCCGCCGTTTTTCTTTTATCTCGTGTGGCGTGCACTATGATCGATGGCTGTATTGACTGATATCCGCTGTGATGGGTGTGATGTTCGCCGAGATAACCGCTGAAGTGTCTGTTTTGTCCGCTGAAGTGGCTGCGTTCCGCTGTGATGTCCACGATGGTGTCCACTGCGGTGGCTGCAATGCCCGCTGTTACGTCCACAGTGGTGGATGTTGTGGGATGTTATGTTTGTGGGGTGTCCTGGTGACTGTCTGCCGTGGTATCTGCGGTGTCCACTGTGGTGGATGTTGTGGGGTGTCCTGGTGGCTGTCTGCCGTGGTATCTGCGGTGTCTACTGTGGTGGATGTTGTGGGATGTTATGTTTGTGGAGTGTCCTGGTGGCTGTCTGCCGTGGTATCTGCGGTGTCTACTGTGGTGGATGTTGTGGGATGTTATGTTTGTGGGGTGTCCTGGTGGCTGTCTGCCGTGGTATCTGTGGTGTCTACTGTGGTGGATGTTGTGGGATGTTATGTTTGTGGGGTGTCCTGGTGGCTGTCTGCCGTGGTATCTGCGGTGTCCACTGTTGTGGACGTTATGGGATGTTATGTTTGTGGGGTGTCCTGGTGGCTGTCTGCCGTGGTATCTGCGGTGTCCACTTTGGTGGACGTTATGGGATGTTATGTTTGTGGGGTGTCCTGGTGGCTGTCTGCCGTGGTATCTGCGGTGTCCACTGTGGTGGACGTTATGGGATGTTATGTTTGTGGGGTGTCCTGATGGCTGTCTGCCGTGGTATCTGCGGTGTCTACTGTGGTGGACGTTATGGGATGTTATGTTTGTGGGGTGTCCTGGTGGCTGTCTGCCGTGGTATCTGCGGCGTCTACTGTGGTGGATGTTGTGGGATGTTATGTTTGTGGGGTGCCCTGGTGGCTGTCTGCCGTGGTATCTGCGGTGTCCACTGTGGTGGATGTTGTGGGGTGTCCTGGTGGCTGTCTGCCGTGGTATCTGCGGTGTCCACTGTTGTGGATGTTGTGGGATGTTATGTTTGTGGGGTGTCCTGGTGGCTGTCTGCCGTGGTATCTGCGGTGTCCACTGTGGTGGATGTTGTGGGATGTTATGTTTGTGGGGTGTCCTGGTGGCTGTCTGCCGTGGTATCTGCGGTGTCCACTGTGGTGGATGTTGTGGGGTGTCCTGGTGGCTGTCTGCCGTGGTATCTGCGGTGTCCACTGTGGTGGATGTTGTGGGGTGTCCTGGTGGCTGTCTGCCGTGGTATCTGCGGTGTCCACTGTGGTGGATGTTGTGGGATGTTATGTTTGTGGGGTGTCCTGGTGGCTGTCTGCCGTGGTATCTGCGGTGTCCACTGTGGTGGATGTTGTGGGATGTTATGTTTGTGGGGTGTCCTGGTGGCTGTCTGCCGTGGTATCTGCGGTGTCCACTGTTGTGGACGTTGTGGGATGTTATGTTTGTGGGGTGTCCTGGTGGCTGTCTGCCGTGGTATCTGCGGTGTCCACTGTGGTGGATGTTGTGGGGTGTCCTGGTGGCTGTCTGCCGTGGTATCTGCGGTGTCCACTGTGGTGGATGTTGTGGGATGTTATGTTTGTGGGGTGTCCTGGTGGCTCTCTGCCGTGGTATCTGCGGTGTCCACTGTTGTGGACGTTGTGGGATGTTATGTTTGTGGGGTGTCCTGGTGGCTGTCTGCCGTGGTATCTGCGGTGTCCACTGTTGTGGACGTTGTGGGATGTTATGTTTGTGGGGTGTCCTGGTGGCTGTCTGCCGTGGTATCTGCGGTGTCCACTGTTGTGGATGTTGTGGGATGTTATGTTTGTGGGGTGTCCTGGTGGCTCTCCGCCGTGGTATCTGCGGTGTCCACTGTGGTGGATGTTGTGGGATGTTATGTTTGTGGGGTGTCCTGGTGGCTGTCTGCCGTGGTATCTGCGGTGTCCACTGTTGTGGACGTTGTGGGATGTTATGTTTGTGGGGTGTCCTGGTGGCTGTCTGCCGTGGTATCTGCGGTGTCCACTGTGGTGGATGTTGTGGGGTGTCCTGGTGGCTGTCTGCCGTGGTATCTGCGGTGTCCACTGTGGTGGACGTTATGGGATGTTATGTTGTGGGGTGTCCTGGTGGCTGTCTGCCGTGGTATCTGCGGTGTCCACTGTTGTGGACGTTGTGGGATGTTATGTTTGTGGGGTGTCCTGGTGGCTGTCTGCCGTGGTATCTGCGGTGTCCACTGTGGTGGATGTTGTGGGATGTTATGTTTGTGGGGTGTCCTGGTGGCTGTCTGCCGTGGTATCTGCGGTTTCCACTGTGGTGGATGTTGTGGGATGTTATGTTTGTGTGGTGTCCTGGTGGCTCTCCGCCGTGGTATCTGCGGTGTCCACTGTGGTGGATGTTGTGGGATGTTATGTTTGTGGGGTGTCCTGGTGGCTGTCTGCCGTGGTATCTGCGGTGTCCACTGTTGTGGATGTTGTGGGATGTTATGTTTGTGGGGTGTCCTGGTGGCTGTCTGCCGTGGTATCTGCGGTGTCCACTATGGTGGATGTTGTGGGGTGTCCTGGTGGCTGTCTGCCGTGGTATCTGCGGTGTCTACTGTGGTGGATGTTGTGGGGTGTTATGTTTGTGGGGTGTCCTGGTGGCTGTCTGCCGTGGTATCTGCGGTGTCTACTGTGGTGGATGTTGTGGGATGTTATGTTTGTGGGGTGTCCTGGTGGCTCTCTGCCGTGGTATCTGCGGTGTCCACTGTGGTGGATGTTGTGTGGTGTCCTGGTGGCTGTCTGCCGTGGTATCTGCGGTGTCTACTGTGGTGGATGTTGTGGGATGTTATGTTTGTGGGGTGTCCTGGTGGCTGTCTGCCGTGGTATCTGCGGTGTCCACTGTGGTGGATGTTGTGGGATGTTATGTTTGTGGGGTGTCCTGGTGGCTGTCTGCCGTGGTATCTGCGGTGTCCACTGTGGTGGATGTTATGGGATGTTATGTTTGTGGGGTGTCCTGGTGGCTCTCTGCCGTGGTATCTGCGGTGTCCACTGTTGTGGATGTTGTGGGATGTTATGTTTGTGGGGTGTCCTGGTGGCTCTCTGCCGTGGTATCTGCGGTGTCTACTGTGGTGGATGTTGTGGGATGTTATGTTTGTGGGGTGTCCTGGTGGCTCTCTGCCGTGGTATCTGCGGTGTCCACTGTGGTGGATGTTGTGGGATGTTATGTTTGTGGGGTGTCCTGGTGGATGTCTGCCGTGGTATCTGCGGTGTCCACTGGTGGATGTTGTGGGATGTTATGTTTGTGGGGTGTCCTGGTGGCTCTCTGCCGTAGTATCTGCGGTGTCCACTGTTGTGGATGTTGTGGGGTGTCCTGGTGGCTGTCTGCCGTGGTATCTGCGGTGTCCACTGTTGTGGATGTTGTGGGGTGTCCTGGTGGCTGTCTGCCGTGGTATCTGCGGTGTCCACTGTGGTGGATGTTGTGGGATGTTATGTTTGTGGGGTGTCCTGGTGGCTGTCTGCCGTGGTATCTGCGGTGTCCACTGTGGTGGATGTTGTGGGGTGTCCTGGTGGCTCTCTGCCGTGGTATCTGCGGTGTCCACTGTGGTGGATGTTGTGGGGTGTCCTGGTGGCTGTCTGCCGTGGTATCTGCGGTGTCCACTGTGGTGGACGTTATGGGATGTTATGTTGTGGGGTGTCCTGGTGGCTGTCTGCCGTGGTATCTGCGGTGTCCACTGTTGTGGACGTTGTGGGATGTTATGTTTGTGGGGTGTCCTGGTGGCTGTCTGCCGTGGTATCTGCGGTGTCCACTGTGGTGGATGTTGTGGGATGTTATGTTTGTGGGGTGTCCTGGTGGCTGTCTGCGGTTTCCACTGTGGTGGATGTTGTGGGATGTTATGTTTGTGGGGTGTCCTGGTGGCTCTCCGCCGTGGTATCTGCGGTGTCCACTGTGGTGGATGTTGTGGGATGTTATGTTTGTGGGGTGTCCTGGTGGCTGTCTGCCGTGGTATCTGCGGTGTCCACTGTTGTGGATGTTGTGGGATGTTATGTTTGTGGGGTGCCCTGGTGGCTGTCTGCCGTGGTATCTGCGGTGTCCACTGTGGTGGATGTTGTGGGGTGTCCTGGTGGCTGTCTGCCGTGGTATCTGCGGTGTCTACTGTGGTGGATGTTGTGGGGTGTTATGTTTGTGGGGTGTCCTGGTGGCTGTCTGCCGTGGTATCTGCGGTGTCTACTGTGGTGGATGTTGTGGGATGTTATGTTTGTGGGGTGTCCTGGTGGCTCTCTGCCGTGGTATCTGCGGTGTCCACTGTGGTAGATGTTGTGGGGTGTCCTGGTGGCTGTCTGCCGTGGTATCTGCGGTGTCTACTGTGGTGGATGTTGTGGGATGTTATGTTTGTGGGGTGTCCTGGTGGCTGCCTGCCGTGGTATCTGCGGTGTCCACTGTGGTGGATGTTGTGGGATGTTATGTTTGTGGGGTGTCCTGGTGGCTGTCTGCCGTGGTATCTGCGGTGTCCACTGTGGTGGATGTTATGGGATGTTATGTTTGTGGGGTGTCCTGGTGGCTCTCTGCCGTGGTATCTGCGGTGTCCACTGTTGTGGATGTTGTGGGATGTTATGTTTGTGGGGTGTCCTGGTGGCTCTCTGCCGTGGTATCGCGGTGTCTACTGTGGTGGATGTTGTGGGATGTTATGTTTGTGGGGTGTCCTGGTGGCTCTCTGCCGTGGTATCTGCGGTGTCCACTGTGGTGGATGTTGTGGGATGTTATGTTTGTGGGGTGTCCTGGTGGATGTCTGCCGTGGTATCTGCGGTGTCCACTGGTGGATGTTGTGGGATGTTATGTTTGTGGGGTGTCCTGGTGGCTCTCTGCCGTGGTATCTGCGGTGTCCACTGTTGTGGATGTTGTGGGGTGTCCTGGTGGCTGTCTGCCGTGGTATCTGCGGTGTCCACTGTTGTGGATGTTGTGGGGTGTCCTGGTGGCTGTCTGCCGTGGTATCTGCGGTGTCCACTGTGGTGGATGTTATGGGATGTTATGTTTGTGGGGTGTCCTGGTGGCTGTCTGCCGTGGTGTCTGCGGTGTCCACTGTGGTGGATGTTGTGGGATGTTATGTTTGTGGGGTGTCCTGGTGGCTGTCTGCCGTGGTATCTGCGGTGTCCACTGTGGTGGATGTTGTGGGGTGTCCTGGTGGCTCTCTGCCGTGGTATCTGCGGTGTCCACTGTGGTGGATGTTGTGGGGTGTCCTGGTGGCTGTCTGCCGTGGTATCTGCGGTGTCCACTGTGGTGGACGTTATGGGATGTTATGTTTGTGGGGTGTCCTGGTGGCTCTCTGCCGTGGTATCTGCGGTGTCCACTGTTGTGGATGTTGTGGGGTGTCGGGGGCTCCGTTTCGTTTGGATGTTGTGGGGTGTCCTGGTGGCTGTCTGCCGTGGTATCTGCGGTGTCCACTGTGGTGGATGTTGTGGGATGTTATGTTTGTGGGGTGTCCTGGTGGCTGTCTGCCGTGGTATCTGCGGTGTCCACTGTGGTGGATGTTATGGGATATTTTGTTTGTGGGGGGTGTTCGGGGTCTTCTCCTTTGTCCACTGTTTGGATGTTGTGGATGTTATGTTTGTGGGGTGTCCTGTGGCCTTTTTCCCGTGTTTTTGGGTGTCTACTGTGGTGGATGTTGTGGGATGTTATGTTTGTGGGGTGTCCTGGTGGCTCTCTGCCGTGGTATCTGCGGTGTCCACTGTGGTGGATGTTGTGGGATGTTATGTTTGTGGGGTGTCCTGGTGGATGTCTGCCGTGGTATCTGCGGTGTCCACTGTGGTGGATGTTGTGGGATGTTATGTTTGTGGGGTGTCCTGGTGGCTCTCTGCCGTGGTATCTGCGGTGTCCACTGTTGTGGATGTTGTGGGGTGTCCTGGTGGCTGTCTGCCGTGGTATCTGCGGTGTCCACTGTTGTGGATGTTGTGGGGTGTCCTGGTGGCTGTCTGCCGTGGTATCTGCGGTGTCCACTGTGGTGGATGTTGTGGGATGTTATGTTTGTGGGGTGTCCTGGTGGCTGTCTGCCGTGGTATCTGCGGTGTCCACTGTGGTGGATGTTGTGGGATGTTATGTTTGTGGGGTGTCCTGGTGGCTGTCTGCCGTGGTATCTGCGGTGTCCACTGTGGTGGATGTTGTGGGATGTTATGTTTGTGGGGTGTCCTGGTGGCTGTCTGCCGTGGTATCTGCGGTGTCCACTGTGGTGTTGTGGATGTTGTGGGGTGTCCTGGTGGCTGTCTGCCGTGGTATCTGCGGTGTCCACTGTGGTGGATGTTATGTTTGGGGTGTCCTGGTGGCTGTCTGCCGTGGTATCTGCGGTGTCCACTGTGGTGGATGTTGTGGGATGTTATGTTTGTGATTTGTGGGGTGTCCTGGTGGCTGTCTGCCGTGGTATCTGCGGTGTCCACTGTGGTGGATGTTGTGGGATGTTATGTTTGTGGGGTGTCCTGGTGGCTGTCTGCCGTGGTATCTGCGGTGTCCACTGTGGTGGATGTTGTGGGATGTTATGTTTGTGGGGTGTCCTGGTGGCTGTCTGCCGTGGTATCTGCGGTGTCCACTGTGGTGGATGTTGTGGGATGTTATGTTTGTGGGGTGTCCTGGTGGCTGTCTGCCGTGGTATCTGCGGTGTCCACTGTGGTGGATTGTATGTTATGTTTGTGGGGTGTCCTGGTGGCTGTCTGCCGTGGTATCTGCGGTGTCCACTGTGGTGGATGTTGTGGGGTGTTCTGGTGGCTGTCTGCCGTGGTATCTGCGGTGTCCACTGTGGTGGATGTTGTGGGATGTTATGTTTGTGTGGGGTGTCCTGGTGGCTGTCTGCCGTGGTATCTGCGGTGTCCACTGTGGTGGATGTTGTGGGATGTTATGTTTGTGGGGTGTCCTGGTGGCTGTCTGCCGTGGTATCTGCGGTGTCCACTGTTGTGGACGTTGTGGGATGTTATGT
>JAOTOM010004483.1:0-75000 GCA_034440615.1 Ashinkailepas kermadecensis
AAATGTATGCACTCGTGGAAGTACGCAAGCGGAACAGTACGCAAGCGAAAATATACGCATGCGCAAATGTGCATAAACGCACAAGTACGTAAGCACAAATGTGCATACATGCCAGTGTATCTGCGTCTGTCCCATGCAAACGCACTACGTAAACGCGAAATTACTTACCAGGCAATGTACGTATGAGTCAATGCACGTACATTTGCGTTTACGTACGCTTCGTTATACACATGTACCATACGCACATTTGCTCTTAGGGTACATTTGTCCTAGAGTCACGGAACTGGTCACCAGTGGATGATCTGGTCCACATTCCACGCAACACACGTGTCATTGCGAGTACCACGACGCTCGCTGTTGCCGTCTTCCGTCACCATCGCTGGTATGCGATGCCAGCTCGACAACTCACGTGAAGTACGGCCAACATCAGGGCGCACAGGAAGAGCTGCTTGCGAACGAGAAGCCACCTGGCGAGCCACCCAGGAAACTGACGATACTTTGTGCCCCTCTTCAGCTGTAGGTAGGCGGCAAACACGCCTGCCGATCATCCGTACACAACTGTTTGTCAAAACGAAGACGACTCGTTGCACCTGATCATGTCATCAATTAGTTCGCTTATCACATTGCGTGTACCTCTGAACAGCGCGCTAAGCATTGCACAGTGAAGTATTAAGTGATGTATGCGCTGCGTTACCTGTCGGCCGCTCCTCGTTGTTCCTTCACCCTGGAAGGTGGAGCGTGCGCCACCCGCACACTTCTCCACCTGGAATTGGCCAGTGGAAGCGCCCCTGTCAGTAAAACAAAGGCATCCCCTCTTGAGAGGCTTGGGTTCACTGCCCTCACATTTTATCTATCGATGGCGCCTCTCCGGACGAAAGTCGAGTGACGAATGCTCCATGGCAATTCCTGAATGCGCACCTGGATCCAGAAGGGCATGTAGATATGTCATTTCCATACTTTGCGCATCTCCAAGACGACAAAATCCGACAACACCAACTTTATACTAATATTGGATTTTTGTTTCTGCTGATCAGGAAAATGAATTGATAAAACCGAAAAATATCACTACTTCAGGTAATGTTACCCTGAAAATGTCCGCCGTTCCTGAACGGCTTCATCGGCCACTGTCCAATTACTGGGACTAGGGGTGTTGTTTTATATTATTCATTTGAGGGGTCTAGTGTCTCCTCAATGTTGGCTTTGCCCCCCCCAATAATGTTAACTTTTAGCATGCAACACCATGGAGTGTGTCCCCAATCTATTTGGGTCTGCTCATTGCTTTTATGCATTTTGTCCCCCCCCCCCCAATAATTATCAGAAATCAATACCTGTGACTGGAACCAATACTAACTTCAAGCCGTTCCTTTCCGACGGGTATAGCTTCATCTGTGGCTGGAGATCTCTGACCAAACCGAGGGAGTGTGGGTCTAAGATTTTTTTTTATTGAATAGGAAAATCACAACATAATATTCGCACGGTACCAAATTAGGGAATATCCGGAAACTCCCGCCCTCCCGCCCCCCCTCCCATCCACTGAATCATTAAAAAAATCAAATTATTTGCAACTGTACCTGCCGTATCTAGCATTCTAGCAACGCAACCACTTCAGAAGATTTTCATTTCGATGCTGTTCCATTTATTCCACAGAAGCTTCAGAAGGGCATTTTCAGTTAAAATACTTATTTGGTTAATACGTGTATCCGAATTCACAATCAACAATGCCGTGGTAATCGCACATTCTGACATCCGCTGATACAGAAATGATGAAGCTATACAACGCACCGGGCTTTACATCCATTCCTTTCCTCTTTTTTCCTACGAGTATGTCCAAGATGTAGCGACACGGGATTGCGAATGCCATTCATCCCGGTATGGCGTGTTTATAGTTCACATTTCCTCCGCTAGGTGTGATCGAAGCGCTGGCAGTACCGTGCTCGCGCGTGTCCCCTAACGTTCTGAAGATACTTCCAAAGTTTGAGCAGCGTTGCGAAAAGACGCAATGACTCACCGGGCAAGTAGGTGGAGGCGAGAACAGTGATGCCAGTCATTGCCAAGGCCCGGTTGAAGTTTACCATCAGAGCGTTGGTGAATATTTGCAGGTCCCACGGCCGGTTCGATTCGATGGTGGTGCAAATCTGGTACCTGGGCGTGAATCCAGAAGTTGACATAATTAGCATCACCTTCAGTTGAATCACAGTACCGATAGCCGGACAGGATTTCCTACATGTGCTACTGTTCAAACCACGCCTAGGAGTCCACTCAAATCCTCAGAGTTCTATGTTCTAAGAGAAGGTGAAGATGATATTGGTAGCCTCGATCTGAATAATAAGGGCCACAGAAGTACGTCTGTGAAGTTGAATACGTATTCAGTGACGGATTCAGTGACGAACTCAGATCACCATGGAAACAAACGGTACTTTCCAACACGCTGATTACGAGTATGACCTTCGTTTACTTCTCAAGGTAATATTTCAAGGTCAAATATAGGTCACAGAGACTGGGACGATAATTGCGGAGGAACTGCTTGAGACAAAAATTCGAGAGAGATATCAGCAGGGCTAAAAAAGCGCCGTCCTAGCGATAGCGTCGGCGACCAGATGCTGGCTCACCAGGCTTCCGTGGCGACCGAAACCGGAATTTTACTTTGATACGTCCGTCAAGATTTTAGCCATTAATAACATAACTCGTCGATATATCAGTAATTTGTACTTAGCAGCAATGATCTTTTTCCAGATAAAAAGTATACTAGGATCATACGGCTAATTATACCAAACATCCCGTCCCTCTTGCCTTCCATGTTTATACTAGAACCTCCCGTCGGCACAGGACGGCGCTTTCCCGACAACCACAATGTTAAACCAATGGCATACCGCGGTCGCCAAAAGCGCCGACGAGACGGCGACCAAATGGTTGTCGTGGTCGTCGCCTAGAAATCCAGTTATAAATATAGAATTGGAAATCAGGCAATTCTTGCTGACCTTTTCAGTCGTTCGTTCGAAAATTGGTTTATGGGTAATTGTGCCCAATCGTGGTGGTGAATTAATGTCGTGTTTTTGTGAATTGATTGCTGAGCTGCCTTAATTAATATTGTCACTTCCGAGGTAGGTGCCTAGTTAGATATCCAGGCATGGCTATCTGTAAAAGATGAAAGCCAGCGAAAGGTTAAGAGAATGGCAGGAGAAGGCTGCAAGCCGAAAAAGAATAATAAATGGAAGCGTTTTGTGGCCACAAAGGATGTTCGTGTTCAGGAGCCGAGCAGAACATTCACAAGCACACCAAAAACAAACATGAGGCTCATGAGCATTTAAAATATTTACCGGGAGCAGGTTTGCTCCTAGAGGTCGAATGTCAAACTGGATATCAACGATGCAGAAAGGTATGTTGATGCTCCTGTGTAGGTATGTACCTAGGTATGTACTTAGGTGGATAGGTACCTAAGTTATAAGTAGGTACCTACATTCCTAGGTACAAGGATATGGCCATGGGTAGCAGTGTCCAGAGTGTAAATGTTGGTAGGCTTGTATCTATTTTACTCAAGATATGACACTTCAAGACATAAATATTGTAAAAACATGTTACTTGATATGATTAAGGTGATGAGGGATGTGGCATACCTAGCCACTTATTATCAGCACAAATGCATGGCACTTTGCAGTTGGCATGCAAAATAATACCACAATATTGGTATTTGAGTGGGGTAACATAATGTAGAATAATATAAAATGTCAAATAATGCCTAATGTAACCTAGCGCTGTCTCCGAGCGACTTTATTCATCTGCACAGTCAATTAATAAATTATTTACAGACAGTCTCTCAGTCTCTTCCCTGCACGCGACGGTGACGGATTTAGAAGTTTCTATCGGCAGGAGGACACTCCTTTTGGTGCGCCAAAATGTATTTAGGGCGCCAAGCGACACCTATTGCTGAGGAAAAAATCGATGAAAAGCTGGAATGCAGACAAATCTTCAAAAAGAGGGCAATCACGAAAAAGCACGTTTTGGAAATTTGATGTTATCCAATCCCGATGGTGGGCGCCGCCCCCCCCCCCGACAACCATTGGACCCGTACCTGATCGGCGACCAATTTCCCAGAATTGTATCTCGTCGGCGACCACCGAAAGGTTTTTTTGAGCCCTGGATATCAGATTATAGAGAGTAACCAGTCGCAGCCTGCCTTCAAAGAAACGGAATTCCGAAAAATTATCTTTATGGTGAACTAAAGGTCGTAAGGACGGGGGCGCTAATTACCGACAAGCCATGCGTTACACAAATTCTATGGATGTCTCAGATTGTAGCCCAGCAGCCAGCTACAGCCTGCCTTCAAGAAACCTTCGGAAAGCTTAGTAGGTGCCTACTTAAACATGAGATCAGAGTAACACTGTCCAATAAAATGCTACTGGGTTTTGCATAATGTGAGATTGAAGTTTTCCTTCATTAAATTTTGCTCGATATTAGACTGTTTGGGGGCTGAGATGGCACTCCTGGATGCGCTAGTGAATGCATGGAAATCACAGAGCTGACGAAGCATCACATCCAAGCCCAGTAGGAGCCCACTGGTCTTTAACAGACTACTTTGTTGGGCATTTGGTTCCAGCATTTTCCACTCTCGTAACATATACCTAAGTAGGTAGATGGGTAACTTTCTCCTGCCCCACAATGCTGCTCATTTCCTTAATTTCACGAATCAATGGAGGATTTTTGTATGAAACATGCCCCGATATAGCTCGAATGTGACCTTCACATAGTGATTTCCATTGAAAGTGCAATGGACTCCACTCCAAAAAGGCCGCATACCCTGCGCTTGTTACGGAGCGAAGTCGCAGTATTTGGCAATATATTCCAGAAGCTTTCCTCTTCAGACTAGTGATAGAGAATGTAAGATCTAAATGTGATCCGAAATTTCCACTATAATTAGGAGTCACTGCAGCATATTTGTGTTAATCTTTTCAACTTTGTTATTTTCCAGTGACTTAAAGCATCGTTTTGTATGAAAATAATATAAAAAATATATCCTTGCTCTACTCAGGTGAGGCACTGCCCAAAGTGTCTTAATAGGTTGACCGCCCCGGTATATATATAGATATATATATATATATATATATATATATATATATATATATATATATATATATATATACATATATATATATGCATATATATATATGCATATATATATGCATGTGTGTGAATACATACGTAACTGCAGATTAATCTGAACAATAGTGTTAGGGCTTCAGACCCAATCAAACCGTTAAGTGTTGCCAGAACGCATCGTCCAGTTCTGTCAGCCTCACGTCCGCGGCAGCAACAGCTGTCTGACATATAGGCACAGGTGATCTACGCGACATCTCGGCAAACAGACCGGATATCGGATACGCAAAGCGAACGGCGCACTTCTGTCGCATATCCCGCGCCCAAGCGTCCACTCGTGCTGCATAAACCTCCCGAGTGTCATCTCGGTACACATGCCAATTAGCAAGGTGATTTGCGTGAGCCTGATCGGAGCTTCGGCACATGCGTTCAATTACATCCCTATACTGCTGTAATTGGCGGAGGTGACGGCGGCACGGAGGCGGTATCGACCCGCAGACGGTGCTGAGGACAATCTTCCGGAGGACAGGTCGATAAGTAGTCCACGAAGCCGTGTTGGGCACTGGCGAGGTCGGCTGCTCCTTAGACCGGACCAATTACCAGTGTCGCCAATCCAAATAATGGAGATGCTGAACAGCGTACTGTCACGAGCGAGCATCATACATTTGACCGCCAGTTGCTCAGCGTACGCTTAGCTTGTGTTCCATCTGATGCTGAAATGTATTCTGAATATGAGACTGGTTTGTGCTAAAACTCGACTGTATCACTATCAAAGTAAAAAGCTGTCAAGTTGTACCATAACTGCTATAGGCGTAGGAACGAGAGAGGTCGGTGAGACCATAGCGATAGCCCCACCACTCTTCAAAGTGGGGGAGGGGCAGCAAAATATTAACTGCCACCCCATCCACCGTTTCAAAACTTTCATGTAGCATACTCCTGAACTATTTAATACATGCATGGCGAGTACTATTTAATACATGCACACCAGCAATCTACCTCAATACCAGAAAAGGAATCAAATTAAGGAATACTTTAATTATGATTGCCTGCATACAACATTGAACGCTTAGAACAAATGTATTCCAATGTTTTGCTTCAATGCGTAGATTTGCACCGCCTTTGAGAAACGCTAAGCTAACCAAGTCATTTTGCAACGAGCGCCAAGTCATCTTCCGGCGACAAAAATACATGTCCTCGAGGACTTCCACATTGTTCTTAATCAACGAACCGATAGCTTGAGTTAATCACATGTAGAGGTACAGTGCGTCAGGATGCATAGTTGTATAATTCATGTACTCTCGTCCTGTATCCACTGTATATATAGCAGAATAAAATACTCGAAAACGATTAAAATACTCGACAAATACGATTTCCGTCCTCGACGATTTGTTCGTGTTTTGTTAGAGAAGGACCGGCTTCAGGCTTTGGTCATATTGCCTTACACAGGCACACAATTAGAAACTTTCGAATTTGTGTGTCTAAAATGACATGACGAGAAATATCGTTTATTGGAAAATAAAATATTGGTCGAAATCTGAGCAGGTTCAACATTTTCGGATAATATGGGCACTGGCCATCTTTCATGAACTCGAAATGCCTGTGTCAGGTTTTTGAAACGTGTCTACGCCTATGATAGTTGTGACGAAAGCGAAAGTGCACGGCTGAATTTGAATATCTGCCATCAGTTCGAATACGAACCGAGTTGCATAAAATACTCGCGGCGTGCTGCCGATACACTTCAATTGATCAGCCAAAAAGACTTTGTCAACAAATTTAATAGAGACTGCGATATTAATTTGCCAAATTTACGATGGAATTTATTGCTTGTGGAAAAGGACAATTGGTATGCTTTATATAAATTAAGCAGTAAACTGTGAGAGCTCCGAGCTGGAATTTACACATTTTACAGGGCATTTCACTTCCATGAAAATGCTTCCCAGTTTGCCGGAAAAAGGTGGTGGAACTGGCACTCTCATAACCTTAGGCAGCGGAACTGAAGGGGCGGGAGCACCAGGGTGCGGTGCCCACGTTATATGTAGTTAGTACAAGTAATGGTGCAAGTTTTTACATGTACCATTGTCTCAGTGGTATTGACTGGACCGAATCGACCCAAAACCGTTCGGTGTCCCCTTAAATTCCGACGTTCCGCTACCTATGCTAAGACGCGATCTACGAATCGGATGGGGGGCAGCAATTTGTGTTGCTGGTGATAAATCAGCTCCTGATTCTCAGTGAATGATCTGCGCGGTATCGGCAAATCCGTTCAGGGGGAGGAATTTTTCCGTCCGGAAGGGCGCCATGTAAGGGGGACATGCTCCAAGTGTCCTCCCCCCCCCCCCACATACCGCCCTGTATTACCGCCATGTATTCGCCCCTGGTCCAAACGACCTGGAGAAAGTTTTATACGGATATTCCATTCAGTCGATCAGCCAATCTTATTGGCTGCTCTTATTAAGTCTAAACGCTTTATAACTTTATATAGGGTGTACCAAGCAGTGGATTCAGCACCTTCCTTCGGGATGTGATACTGATGAGATTGTCTATGGTAGCACAATGGGAGTGTGTTATGCAATAGCAAGTGAATTGGTGCTAGATAGGCTGCGATATATAGCTTCCTAGGAACATGAGATAAGGGATTGATTGGGGTGAGAGTATGCACATTTCTAGTACCTTTTCCAGATAGGCTTAACCCAGATGGACCCCTGTGGCTCTTATTAAGCCTTAACACTTTATGACTTTATGACTAATCGTAGTTACGGCCGCAGCCGCCGGCAGCGCTTCTGTCGCAGCAGTTCTTCGCAACGCTCGTTTTTTCCGCTCGCGCAATTTCTGGCAGTTACCGCAGAGTGTGTTCAGTTATATTTTGATACAACTGGTCAGCCGTGGTCAGCTATAGCGAAATATGTGTGCTGTGGGCGCCTGGATCAATGTATAATAGGTGGGTGTACGATAATTAACACGTGTTCTGCATCCGTATCGGTGCGGTTCACATTTTGACGGCACATTTTAACAACCCAGGCATTGTTTAACATGCGCATCGAGCGGCCATATCTTCGCGCTGCTCCTCGTCGGCGACGGTCGTTTCGCTTCCGCAATGGAGGCGGCATTGCTGCCCCGTGTACAGTGGGGAGCACCGCACCATCGATACCAAAGCAAATTACAAGTAGAACGTGTCTGTCGGGTTGCTCTCAGTTGGCTGGCGTACAGCCCATACTTTAACACGCGCCCTGGAGGGCCTCTGAGAATTACGCGCACTGGAGGGGGGGGGGGGCGGATTCCGCCCCCCCCCCTAAGATCTCGGCTCCTAGTAAAGCTGGAGGAACGAAATTCGCAGGGTGGATGGGCACGGTAGTGAACTCTATTGTGTGCAATTTTTGTGCCTTAGGTCAATATCTTCAAGGTCAAATAAGGTCAGATTGGAGAGAAAAAAATCCGGTTTTGCGTGGCTTGGCTTGTCATCGTTATGGATCGCTGTGATTGTGTTTAAATGCTCAAAAATGGGCATCAATGATGTTTTGGACATTACTAATGATGCAATGCAGATGCAAGACCCAACATTTGATCTCAGGTCACCTATATAGCACCACTTTATCAGGTCAGTTACCTGTTCCAGTTACCGGAACCGGCCGCCAGTCCGACTGCTCCGTCGGGCAGCTCGGAGCAATCGGCTTCGTGAAGAAGGGAGTGAAGCACATGAGTAAAGTACGGAAACGCAATGACAAACAGTACAAATGACAACCAGTAGTGCATTTATGGCAACATTCCAGTTGATCAAGTTTGGTTCCATTAACCTGTCATGAACTTGACCTGACTTGACCTTGGTGACCTAACATGACCTTGAAACTATACAGCAT
Source organism: Ashinkailepas kermadecensis (assembly GCA_034440615.1). Lineage (NCBI taxonomy): Eukaryota > Metazoa > Arthropoda > Thecostraca > Neolepadidae > Ashinkailepas > Ashinkailepas kermadecensis. The sequence continues at coordinate 8,946 of JAOTOM010004483.1, forward strand.
ATCAATATGCATCAAACAAGTCGCTAGTGTTGCCTAGAAGACTTCCCTTTTGTCAATATACTGGAAGCGCATCAGCGCCGATTTTTGTGGTCTGGCGCTATAACATTTTTTTACTTTAGCGGCCCCTAACTTGAAAAATTTTCGGCCGATTTCCATTTTTCTTACTTTAAACGACGTGCCGTTCATTTCTAAACAGGTACACCGAAAATCGCGTATATTGACCGGCAAAATTTGCAGTTATTTGCGAAAAACCGGAGGGGTGGGCGGATTTCGCCCCCCCCCCCTCCAGTGCGCGTGTTAAGTTACCTATGTTTGTCTGCAGTGGCATGCACCAGTGGCGGATCCAGAAGGCTGGTTTGGGACCGGTTTGGGACCGGTTTGTGGAAGCGCTTATTTTCCGATTTCGCCAAAAAAAATAACAACTTCAGATTGGAACCGCTAACATTCAGAGCGTCCGTTTAGAACAATATTTGTATGATCAAATGTTCTTCGATTTCGATAAAATGTCAGTTTGGTGCACAAGTTCGGAAAAATCAACATTTTAGGGCATGGTCCACGTGTTCCCTTATAACCACTAGTGTGTGGTACACGTTGGTAAAAGTGCATGTAATTTACCGTTTATTGCGCGTGTCAGCCGAGGTGCCATTTGCACCCACATACGTTCAAGCGGGTTCGTGTTTGCCGGGAGCATTGCTGCAATTGCAAGAGTAGCAATACTTACTTAAATAGAGAGTAGAACCAAAATAATGCGAGAATCACAGCTGTCACGATTGCAGATGTTCTCCAGGACGGGAACAGTTGCAAAGGAATCTTCTCGATCTGCCTGAAATAAGAAAAAGGTAGGCATTCATTTTTGTGATCGCAGTTGGACAAACATTTACCTTGATTCAATTCAGGTGGATCGAAAGCGTATGTTGTGAGTGCAGAAGACTAACCTTGCTTTGGTCGGATATAGGCATTGCAACTCATGATTGATGCTTGGAACGGTGTTGGAAGCATTTGGTTCCGGGACTATTATGTTGCCGCTGAGGTGACAAAAGCGATAAGGGCACTCAGCCGTGTTTGCAACGCTAATAAACAAAAAGGCGTCAAAGCGGCGAATGGCGTCGTTTCTGCGCCAGGTTTTATAATATAGCTGTTGTCGAATCGTCATTTCGACGCCAGATTTGGTAACATAGCTGTTACCAAATTCGATTTCCGATTGACACGTTTCGCCGTTTTCACGTTTATGTGTTTATTAACGTTGTAAACGCGACTTCTGTCACTCACGCCAAGTGAAAGACAAGGCACGCGAAGTTCGTTCTCCAAAAAATTGTGGTATATAAAAGCAATGGAAACACCACGCTTTAAGAGTAAAATGGTGTAAAGGATGCTATCTGAAGCATGGTTTGACATGTCAGCTTAATGCTATCCTTGCTGGGCTTTTCCCAACATAGCAAAGCTAGTGTTTTTTGGGGGAAATATGACCGACTTGACTGGGCTTGACCGGGATTATTTCAACGATGTGTTCGGGTCCTGCAATCACAAGAGTTGAAATGAGAGTGAGATATTTATTCATTATATTATTATTGTACGCTCCATTAGAATACATCAACAACCAGCAAGCTTGAACAGGACTTTGTATTCATTGTTCTCACCAGTTGTTTACGAACACGTGTGTAAGCGGATTTTGTCCCTCCCTTCCAGCACTCCGCAATCTGACGACTACGTCACTGGTGCACCTGGGCGTACATGAGTAGGCCGGAGCACAAACTCAGTGCCAGCCCAGTACACACGGGAGGGCCGCTCGAGCTCACCTGGCCGCTTTCAACGAGCCCACGTCCGACGCAGTGAACCCCAAGTCGGTGACGAGCTGCGCCACCACAGCCTTCGCTTCGGTTTCGTCCCCGGCAACAGGCACCTGTTGCAGCAGGTCAATACAGCCACAGATGCCCGGCTGAAGCGCCAAATTCATTCAGCAATTGTTAACAAGCGTCTCGTCAATAGTTGGCTTCGCTTCACACACAGCAGCCAGCCCACAACACGCAAAGCTGGGAATTATAGCATGTCAGCGGTTGCCTATTGGGAGTTTTTATCCAGCTTCCTCATCCAGGCTGGAAATAGGGGACCATTGCGCCTTTTCATCCAGGGTGGAGGTAGGGGTCACTATGACTTTCCATCCAGGGTGGATGTTGGGGGTCACTACGCCTTCCCATCCAGGGTGGAGGTAGGGGGTGACTACGCCCTCGAATATTTGCAGCCTTAGTGAGATGTAGCCGGCGAAAAAATTGCCGAGTTGCGTGTGACGAGGAAAGTCGAATAGTGGATGAGTTGCATGTTTTCGGTAAACCGGCAATGAAAAATTAAGCATGAGCAAGTTAAACTAGGCAGTGTGCCAAATCTGTTTGAAACATAGCCGCTAAGTTAGGTCCGAAATGCACTTGGGGTTTGCAGAAATATACCAGTATCTCATCTGACCTCGTGCGTGCATGATTAAAGGCTGCGTTAGGTTAACCATCACAGTTCACACCAAGCGTTGCATACGCTGACTTGAACAAAAATAGTCTACAAATGACTACGTTGGAAGTTCCCAGTGTCAAAAAGGTTGCTGAATTTGAAGGTCGGTCGTAATAATGTTCCAGCGGGAACGTTGGCTCAAGATGTCACCCGATGTCAGTCGACGTCACTGACCTGAGGAATGTCCTGAGGAATGTCACTGAGGTGGTGGCATGTTCTTAGAGCTGTAATTGTACTGGAATTGTTCTGTTTTGAGTCTGCAAACTAGTCAATAATTGTGGCATCGTAGGTACGGAAGAGCTGAAAACAACTGCGATTGCCACAACCAGGATTACTACACAAATACATGAACGTGCCTCGGCACATCGGATTAGAGCTCGATTACCAACCATGATCTGAACTGTGTCCTAGACCAACAAATCGACATATAGAACATCATGATTCATCGTAAGTACCGCAATGCTCCCTGCCGCCTGCATCGTTTTCCGGTGCCGCGATAACGTCCCATGAGGTGTCGTCCACCAAGCCCTCAGTTATGTCTCCTATCGGTTGGAGCCCAAAAGGATTCTGACCCAGGGACGGCCAAGGTGGTCCAAACGCTACGGCTTCCGGGGTTGGACTGTTTATTCATGGGAGACCGAACCCACACTGTCTTGGCCTGCCATATTCTGCGTGAATATTCTAGTACACCAAAAAGCCTCCATCACAACATAACACCCTAGGATAGCGAGTTGGAGTGTGGAAGCAAAGCAATTGAGATACATCATGGAAACACACACACATACACATACACACATAAATAAATATATATATATATATATATATATATATATATATTAGTTCCGATTCTCATCTAGCTCACACTATATCCTTTTTTGTCATAGTCGTCATTAGTTGTGTGTTTTACTCGCATTCCCTGTCAGCGCTGTTGTGCACATTTCGTGTTATCTCCTGAAGTATTCTAGCATATTAGTTATGGGCGTAATATAGCACAAGCAGCTGATGCGTCCAAAATCCCAACAACACAAACACGCAGCTTTACATAGATGCACGTTTACCTCTAAGTCGTCATGGCCTTGGTCCTAGAAGCTGTCTATCATAAAGGGACACGTTACCTCTCATGGCCATTTGCAGGTTTATGGTGAGGTCTCTGTCTCTTACATGAACCACTTGAAATATCTTCAGCTTCCTCCCCTAGGGCATGTTTCTAGTATGCTTCTAGTATGTTTTTGTTTTTCGCCATTAAAACTCATGCTACCAACGTGTATTTATGCAACGATATTTATATATGTCTTACATGCATGCAATCGCAAAAAGCTAGCCATTTATGCGCGTTGATGCTATCAAGGACGGATAGATTAGCATGACGGAGTATAAGCTAACGGTGTGAAAGTTGTTGGATGTTGGTTGTGAAAGATGTTGGCACGTCTGATGATGTCGGTTGATCCAGCGAAATGTTACACAACGTAAGTATAGAAACACTATGTTATCTCTATTCCTATGCATATATATGTATGTATATACGTGTATATATCCCTGCATCTCTTTCTCAGCCTCCCTCTCTCTCTCTCTCTTACTCTCTCTCTCTCACTCTCTTACTCTCTCTTACTCTCTCTCACTCTCTCACACTCTCTCTCTCTCTCTCTCTCTCTCTCTCTTTTCTCTCTCTCTCTCTCTCTCTCTCTCTCTCTCTCTCTCTCTCTCTCTCTCTCTCTCTCTCTCTCTCTCTCTCTCTCTCTCTCTCTCTCTCTCTCTCTCTCTCTCTATCTCTATCTCTATCTATATATTCTCCATCTCCATCTCCATCTCCATGTCCATCTCCATCTCCATCTCCATCTTCATCTCCATCTCCATCTTCATCTCCATCTCCATCTCCATCTCCATCTCCATCTCCATCTCCATCTCCATCTCCATCTCCATCTCCATCTCCATCTCCATCTCCATCTCCATCACCATCTCCATCTCCATCTCCATCTCCATCTCCATCTCCATCTCCATCTCCATCTCCATCTATATCTCCATCTATTTCTCTATCTCTATCTCTATCTCTATCACTATCTCTATCTCTATCTCTATCTCTATCTCTATCTCTATCTCTATTTCTAGCTCTATCTCTATCTCTGTCTCTGTCTCTATCTCTATCTCTATCTCTATATCTATCTCTATCTCTATCTCTATCTCTATCTCTATCTCTATCTCTATCTCAATCTCTATTTCTCTCTCTCTCTCTCTCTCTCTCTCTCTCTCTCTCTCCCTCTCTCTTTTTTTTCTTGCGCACGTACATGTTTTGAATGTATGCGCTCATACTATAATGTAATCGACTCATATTCAAACAAAGTCAGCTCGTTCATCCTTCCTCCAGTCTCTTCCCTGCGGCGCTTCTGATTATCCGTAACATGGTGCGATTATAAATTAAGTGTGCATATAAGAGCTAAATGAACACATACACTTCTTGTATGGCTTTTCTATCCCACGTCATGGCTAATGAATAGATCGGTCCACCAATACATAGCATTTGCAAAAAGTTTAAAAGTTGTTGCTCCTAAAGGCCGCCCCCGTTTCACTTGACGTGCTAACTATCTGAGCCGAATTTCAGGTCAATCGGATAATATTTAGAGGTGGCTACATTTTGACACTTTTGCTGTTCGTAGATTAATGCAGGCAACCTAACGATCCCATCCAATCCGCATTAACAGCTAACACCTCTGTACACCTTTATATCAGTAGCCATGCGACTATATTTATATTTTTCAACCTTAGCAGATACCCTAAGCGTTATAGCAACGAAGTCAGCTGAGTGTAGACACAATTGCAGCTGTTTGCGCGCGCAAGCGCCTCGGCGACTCGGCAGGGAAGAGGCGTTACAGAGTGCGCGCTTCAGCGTGGCGAGCGTGGCTAGGTTTGAGCGCGGATGGTGCTGGCTGGTTAGTTGTTGTGTGGTAAATCGACACTTTGTCAGAAGTGACATAATCGGAAGTTAGAACCTCGGACTATGATTAGTAATTTGTAATTACAGGTTCAAAGAGGGAAAACATCGGAGTCAATCAATGTAGCGTTGATCTCCGGACCCAACTATACCAAGCGGCGCCTGCGGCATTGGGGTCACGGACGTGATTCGCCTCCGAATCCGACTCGAATAGCCAAAATAATATAGAGCTGTTGTCGTAAAGCCCCAATTAAAAAAAACAAAAAACAAACATGATCCTCTCCTACCCATGCGGGTCACCTAACCTACACCTTCTGATGCCGGCAGATACGAGTGCTGACGGCGGCGCTGTGAGATCGCGAAGGCTGCTACAACACCTGTAACGCGAACCTCTCGCTCAGTCTGGCTTATTGGGAAACCAGAAGAAGAAATTCTGGGGGCTGGCTTGCCTACGAATGGGGCTGTCCTAAGAAATGTTCTGTTCCACCACCAAGAAAAGAACCTATCAATAAAGGAGAGCGCTGAGCTCGCCACAGACGCTACCCTATCCATCTGGAAGAGGGCGAGAGTTCCAACCCAGCGGAGAGACAACTGTGTGAGAAAGCTACAGAAGCTGTATAACCAGTACCATCTTGTCAGGAAGAACCGAGCGAGGAAAGCAGGTGGTAGCGAACTCAGGGCAATGCTGTTTAAGAATGAACTCGACGAGCTATTCGACATTTCGCACAAACACGCCGTTGCCTCGATGAAGACTGTAGAAGACAAACAATTTCTTCAGCTGCAGCAGCAGGATACCTCCAGCTCCAGCATGTCCGGGGTCGACAAGTGCTTGGCGCAGATGGATGATCGGAAGCGCGCCAGGAGTGAAAAGGAGGCTGCTCGAAAGGATAAGTGGGCGAGGAAGGATCAGCAAGCTAGTATGGCAACTCCATCGACTTCCACTTTGACTCAGGACTCAGGAATTCCTTCACTTTCTGAATCGGATGACGACGCTGACGAAGACGAATGGCAGCACCCCGCAGGCAGGAAGAATGCGGCCGTAGGCTGACGCTCAGGAAAAGGGAATATTCTAACCAGAGAGGTGGTGGCCTCGCTTGACCGAGCGAACATTCCTGACCGTGGTGCCATGTTCGTGATGGGCACGGTGGCCCAGGCGCTCGGCCATGACCTGGACGATGTTGCGTTGTCCCGATCCACTATTCGACGAGCTCGAGTTTGCACACGGGAGGAGTCGGCGACAGCTGAGCAGAACTCGTTCTCCCCTGACGGTCCGCTTCTTCTCCACTGGGACGGAAAAATGCTACCAGACATCGCAGGCAACGGTCAGCAGGTTGACCGAGTCGCCATCCTGGTTACTGACGGAAATACCGAGCAACTGCTAGCTGTTCCCAAGATCGAACGCGGCACAGGACAGCAGCAGTGCGATGCCTGTCTCTGTGCACTGGAGGACTGGCAGCTGAAGCCGATGATACAGGGGTTCGTGTTCGACACAGCATCGGCCAACACGGGGCTGCATTCAGGCGCCTGTACTCTCCTGGAAAAGGCACTGGGAAGAGAACTGGTATGGATCGGTTGTCGCCACCATGTATTTGAAGTCATGCTGTCAGTTGTGTTCAAAGTCTGCTTGGGTTCCACCACCGCTCCTGAGATACAAATCTTCAAGAAGTTCCAGAAGAGCTGGGCCAACATTGACAAGAGCGACTTCCACCCTGCCGGCGACGAGGTGTTTGTTGGCATGCCGGCGGGCCTGCGAGAGGACATGCTGTCCTTCTACGAAGGGGCCATCAAGAGCAAGAGTGCACGCGCGGACTATGACGAGCTTCTCCAGCTGTGTCACCTTTTCCTTGGTGGATCCCACGACAGCAAAGCAGGTTTCCGCGCTCCAAGGGCCATGCACAACGCTCGGTGGATGGCCAAGGCTGTCTACGCACTCAAGATGTTTCTGTTCATGGGGCAGACAGAGTTGACGGCAGATGAGGCCGCCGGCCTGACCGAGTTCTGCCGCTTCGTGGCTCTCGTGTACGCCCGCTACTGGCACGAAGCGGCGCTGCCGAAGAGGGCCCCGCTGAACGACCTCAACACGCTCCAGCTGCTACACAAGTATCCGGTGCACAAGATACGCCAGGCAGCTCTGACGGCCTTCCACCGCCACCTCTGATCGTTCTCTGAGCACCTGGTGCCGCTGGCGCTGTTTGACGATCGGGTGGACGAACACACCAAGGCGGCGATGACGAGAAACCTCGCGCGGCCACCGAGGCCGGCAGCTCCGAGGAGGCTGGACGCGAAGCAGTTCGACCACCGGTCACCACTGCAGCACCATGTGACAAGCCGGTCGATGACGTTCTTCAACCTGGTCTCCACCAACGGCCAGGAAGATGCCAAGCAGTTTCTCTACAAGCCACCCGTTGCCTGGCCGGAGAACACAACCTACACGTCAATGAAGGCTAAGGCCAAGACGATCCGCGTTGTGAACGACTGCGCAGAGCGCGGGGTGGCGCTCATACAGAAGCTCAACACGGCACTAACGAAGGACGAGCAGCAGAAGCAATGCCTGCTGCGTCTCGTCGCAAGCCACCGCAAGCAGTTTCCAGTTCCAAGCAAGAATGCTCTGAAAGCAGCTCGAAAGTAGGCGTGACAAACAGGGAGACGAGGCAAGCAAGAACGCGAGACAAAACGAGATAACGCTGCCAGACGAGACCGAGTGTTTGAGTGGGTACTTGTGCTTTGTGCCTTGGATAATTCGTATTGCACTTTATATCTAATAAAGTTTTGTATTCTTGTTATTTTTTGCTATTTATTGTTATTTTCCGCGATTAAAGTACGAGCAGTAGGTATGGGCGCCAATGTCTATCCCAAGTTAGGATAATGTTGGATTGGATTGGAGATGCAAAACGGCAAATGTGCGAAGCTTGTGACCAGCACAAAACCTAGCCCAAGCGATCGCTAAAATAGCCCAAGCTTACTCTGCCTTAACATATAAATAGGTAATATTAAGCATCGAACGTTCAGTGATACAAAAAAGGCGTCGCGTTGACGGGTAGGGTAGTACACAGCACAGCTATGGGAACAAACGTGCATTTTGGAGCCACCTCTAAAAATTGTTCAAATGGTCCAATTTTTGGCAGGGGAACTTACCATGAGGTATGTAATAGGGGCACCCTTTAGGAACAAGACATTTAAAACTTTTTGCAGTTTGGACCTCTCTACTAATGAAGCACTACTCGGCACGACATCAAGGGATATGGCAAGTGACTGAGCATGCCTTCCTCAGACTTGCCCTGGATAGGCATGCACATCTCTGGCCTTGATAGAACGTAGTTCTCTGTTGCACCTGATATACAAAAACATAGGTAGGAGAGGTCACCAAGTAGCAGATTCGTTGCTTGAACGGTTCGGACATGGCGAGTAAAAACCTAGGCTGGAGGGCTGAGCACTTCCCTGCATGGATTAGGACAAACTAACCAGATATCGGCAGCGGACATTCTTTATGATGACAACTAGGTACAGACAAATCATGTAATAATCGATCATTTGTAATATTTTTAAAACAAACTGCTCATTCACTTTCACAACACTAATTCATTCTTTAATTCATTTATTCATTTGCTGCTGCTGAATCACTAGGCAAGACGATCTGAAGCGTAGTTTTCATAATTGTAAGTTTAGAGTGTAGCTGGGAAGCACACTCACAAGCAGACATCGCCCATGGTGAGCTTGAACGAGCTATTTGGATATTTAGTTACCTGCTTCGCATGCGGATCTCCAGTGCCTGAATTATCGTACCTACCTTTTTGCCACCTTGCATGTTGTTCTCCAGTGCATATGCGGAGACGACGTTGAAGGCTTTGACAACTTGGGACTTCGGAGCCATGGCCTGAAGGTCTTCGGCGTTCGAGGTCCCCCTAAAAAGTTTGCATTGAAATAACTGACATGCCACATTCGCATTTGGGCGAGACCATCTGAAAATGTGTTTGTGTGGCAATGCTAAAAGCCATACACAAGATTCTAGCTGCATCAATGTTTCGCATCGTGGCGGCTAGCCGTCCCCGCTACTGACCGGGTTGCCGCCCGTCGCGCCGTTGACGCTTGGTGCGCTCGGCGGGCAGATGTGCTGGCTGACCGCGCCGGGCGAGTGGACCGTGTTTCGCCTACGTCATCAGCCCGGTGCCGCCAGCTGAACTGGCAGTGTGCTTTTCGAAAATACAACGGAGAGAGAAATCCCTATATTTCTAGTAAATTGTTGTTTTTATGCGTATCACAACCAGGGGTGAATCCAAGAATTTTCATGCGGGACAGTCATGCGGGACAGTCATGCGGGACAGTCATGCGGGACAGTCATGCGGGACAGTCATGCGGGACAGTCATGAGGGACAGTCATGCGGGACAGTCATGCGGGACAGTCATGCGGGACAGTCATGCGGGACAGTCATGAGGGACAGTCATGAGGGACAGTCATGCGGGACAGTCATGCGGGACAGTCATGCGGGACAGTCATGCGGGACAGTCATGCGGGACAGTCATGCGGGACAGTCATGAGGGACAGTCATGAGGGACAGTCATGCGGGACAGTCATGCGGGACAGTCATGAGGGACAGTCATGAGGGACAGTCATGCGGGACAGTCATGCGGGACAGTCATGAGGGACAGTCATGAGGGACAGTCATGAGGGACAGTCATGCGGGACAGTCATGCGGGACAGTCATGCGGGACAGTCATGCGGGACAGTCATGCGGGACAGTCATGCGGGACAGTCATGAGGACAGTCATGGGACAGTCATGCGGGACAGTCATGCGGGACAGTCATGCGGGACAGTCATGCGGGACAGTCATGCGGGACAGTCATGCGGGACAGTCATGCGGGACAGTCATGCGGGACAGTCATGCGGGACAGTCATGCGGGACAGTCATGCGGGACAGTCATGCGGGACAGTCATGCGGGACAGTCATGCGGGACAGTCATGCGGGACAGTCATGGGACAGTCATGCGGGACAGTCATGAGGGACAGTCATGAGGGACAGTCATGGGGACAGTCATGGGACAGTCATGGGGACAGTCATGAGGGACAGTCATGAGGACAGTCATGGGGACAGTCATGGGGACAGTCATGGGGACAGTCATGGGGACAGTCATGAGGGACAGTCATGAGGGACAGTCATGAGGGACAGTCATGGGGACAGTCATGCGGGACAGTCATGCGGGACAGTCATGCGGGACAGTCATGCGGGACAGTCATGAGGGACAGTCATGCGGGACAGTCATGCGGGACAGTCATGCGGGACAGTCATGCGGGACAGTCATGCGGGACAGTCATGCGGGACAGTCATGAGGGACAGTCATGAGGGACAGTCATGCGGGACAGTCATGCGGGACAGTCATGAGGGACAGTCATGAGGGACAGTCATGCGGGACAGTCATGCGGGACAGTCATGCGGGACAGTCATGAGGGACAGTCATGAGGGACAGTCATGCGGGACAGTCATGCGGGACAGTCCTCTGGCGGGATGCCATTTCCGCGGAGGGGCGTCACTGCGATAGTCGATGGAGCTGCGCCTTCGGCTGAACATCCATTGGGCCAGGAAGCCTTGAGGGTACTGATGGGTCGCCTTTCTCCGTCTTCTCTCTCCAGTGCCTCTGAATCCACCCCTGATCACGATCTGATTAGCTGGTGGAATATCCGTGTAGCGCAGCTCAGCTCACGCAGTGCGGATGTGTTTTATTGACCGAGTTCAGCTTGACCGCATAGCTCGGCCATCCTTATGCAAGCGCCACTTCTGCTTATTATACAAGCGCACGGTTATTGTTTGTTTGTTTATTGGGTGTTTCACGACGCACGATGTGACGCACGATATGCAAGATCACGTTTCGCCCATGGGTCGCGGGATTGGGAAATGTCCCGAGTGGTGCGAGTTTCGAACCCGGGACCTTTGTTACCCAGAGCCCAGCACCTTGACCACTCGGCCATTCCGACCCCAGGCGCATGGTTAGTGGGAACGGAAAATCGTGTAACAAAGCTTTGCGATATCTTAGCATTATGCCAGGCTCAGGACCGGATCCGGAAGCGTGGCTTGGGGTGGGTGGGCAATTTGAAAATATTTTCCTCAGATTTCGAAAAAATATCATATCAAATGTTCACTGTTTAGCTGATGATGAGTTTTTTATCGGTGAAAATAACATGCAGCAAGGCAATTGTTTTATTCGGCTTTTATGGAATGCTTAGCGTCACATGGATAATGCTGGCCGCCAGATTTATGTAAGTCGATGACAACATTACCTAAACATCATTATGCTATTCTGCACAAATGATGACAAGTCATGCACTATGGATGTTCTGAGTGGAGTACCACAGGGCTCTGTTCTAGGGCCACTTCTCTTTATCATCTTTGTGAATAACATTGAGGTAGGGCTGAGGAATAGAGTGTTCAAATTTGCGGATGACATCAAGCTGGTAGGAGTGGCAAACAGTTGTGATCAATCTATAAATATTCAACTAGACTTGGAGGACCTAAAGAAGTGGGCTGATCAATGGCAGATGTCTTTCAACTATGACAAGTGTAAGGTTATGCATCTGGGGTCTGGAGGTGAGACTTTCAGATATACAATGGGAGGGAGGGAACTGGATGTTATTGAAGAGGAAAGGGACTTAGGTGTGTTGGTTTCAAAAGGCATTAAAGCAGAAAAGCAATGTACCTCAGCTAGGAACAGGGCACTCAGAATGCTGGGACTCATTAATAAAAGTGTGATGTATAAGAGCAAGGAAGTCATGAAAAAAAACTGTACTTAGCATACGTGCGACCCCACTTGGAATATTCTGTACAAGCTTGGAGCCCCTACCTAGAAAAAGATATGGGCAAGTTAGAGAGAGTGCAGCGCAAAGCAACTAGACTCATCAGTGGAATAGGTAACTTAGAATATGGAGAAATGCTTGTGGCATTAGATATGTACTCACTCAAGTATAGGAGATTAAGGGGGGACATGATTGAAATGTACAAAATTGTTAAAGGACTAGATCAGGTCAATTTAAATGGCGCTCTTCAGTTTAGAGTATCACATAGGGGTCATCAATTCAGGTTAGACAAGTTGAGGTGTAGGACAGTTAAGCGACAACAGGTCTTCAGTCAAAGGGTTGTTGATCAGTGGAATGGGCTGCCTGCTGATGTTGTGGGGAGTTCCTCATTGAATGTATTTAAAAGTAGGGTGGATAAATCTTGTAGACAAGAAAATCTTGTTTTTGAGTTCTAATTTGTGATGGATGGGGTGAGATGTATGTTAAGTAAGTGTGCACGGCACAGACCCCTTTAAGCAGGCATGGATGTAGTTTGAAAATTATTGATAAGGCATTCAATCCACATGTGTTAAGAGAGATCAGGGGAATAGGGCTGGAAAGCTAGGGTAGATAGGCATTGATAGGTGTGTGGGATATTGGAGGACTGGTTCTTCAGGATGTGGGATGGTTGGAGAGGGTCTTTTTACCAGGCTTATATTATCTTCCATTTACAGACTTAACTGGATGGACCCTTGGGTCTCTTATTAAGTCTAAACGCTTTATAACTATGTATATATATGGTGTGCCTAGCAGTGGATTCAGCACCTTCCTTCGGGATGTGATACTGATGAGATTGTCTATGGTAGCACAATGGGAGTGTGTTATGCAATAGCAGGTGAATTGGTGCTAGATAGGCTGCGATATATAGCTTCCTAGGAACTTGAGATAAGGGATTGATTGGAGTGAGAGTATGTACATTTCTAGTACCTTTTCCAGATAGGCTTAACCCAGATGGGCCCCTGTGGCTCTTATTAAGCCTTAACACTTTATGACTTTATGATTATACTATTTCCAGTATCTGGCTGTGGCCTACGTATCATAGCCAAGTTCACAAGTATTTACCCTTAAGCCTGAATAATTGGCTGTACATTGAGAACGATTAATGAACAATCACTTGAATCATCTTTCAATCACTTGAACAAGCAAAGAACACACGCTTGAATTGATACATTGCGGACGGTGCTGACGTTCGTCGCAGGTGTCAAGTCACACAAACTTAGTGTGTTGATATACCATCAAATGTAATATCTGGGATCCACAGTTCTGTGATATGCAGGGCGGTGTTGATACGCTATTAACCTGCCATTGTCCCACAATCTCCTGCAGGGCGGTTTGTTGACATTTCGGTGAGCTCACCCGGCTGCCGATTTCTTTGGCGTGCTGTTGCTGACATCCACCACCACCTTGCCAGCGAGCGCTGGAAACGGCAGCGAATCGTAAAAGTCGAAGGGCAGACAGACGATGATGACGTCACTCTTACCGACCGTGTCCTCTGGGGTGCTGATGGCGGCTCCTGTCCGCTCCATCAGCTCGCGGCTGCAGAGGGGGGGGGGGGGTCAGTCGCAGTTGCCTCCTCCCGCCACACCAACTGAGATGCGGAGGGGAAGGGGACTGTGGTCACAACGGCAACTGACGGACCTAGGATTTCGTGAAGGGGGAATATTGAGGGGCACCTTTGCACCCGGAGGGGAAAAGATGCCCAGCTTTACACCCGAAGGACTGCGTGGGCTAGGGGGCTGGTTGTCCGCCTCCCCCTCCCTCAAACAACCAAAAATACACTAGATCAAACAATAAATTTTGATATTTTTCGCGTGCACAAACAAAATTGTTTAGCGCAGAAAAGGTTTCGCCGAAAGCTTTCTCTTCATGACATTTTCTTCGTCCTCCCTTAAGAAAATCCTGGCTGCGCCACTGCTTCCACTCTTACAGTGTGGTCGGCTGGCACGTAGTATTGGTCGTAGAACTGCTCTTTATTTCCATGTGGGAGATGCGATCCCCAGTGGGCTTAAAGTGCCCAGCAGCACGAGTGGGTTTCCGACTCGGGTGAGCTTCCCTGCTACAGGAGCCGACCATCCGTATAAGATAGACCACCTTGGTCACGAGCGACTCTTCATCATGCCGACAGGGTGTGGCCCATGCAGTGACAAGGTTAGCACTCACTATTGAAGGGGCACGCTGACCAGTGGTGCTGAGCACCCTTGAATTGACGCCGTGACACGGAGCGTGCAGCAGGTCGACAGTGACGTCGGATCGGCCAACAGGCACAGCAGGTACCTTTCGTTGAGACCATCCACTTGAGCTCAGATGCCTTCTTCCCGTTTTCCAATCTGACAAAGCTGGCGCAAACGAAAACAGAGCCGAGCGCCAGGGCACCGCGTCGAGCAGAGTTTCACCACGGATACTCACTTTTTGTTCGGGTTGCGCGAGCCGAGCGTCACGACGTAGCCGCTGCGCACGGCGCGCGTGGCGAACGCCCTGCCGTAGTCGCCGGCCCCGAGCACGGCCAGCCGCGGTCGGCGCCGCTCCGGCTGCGGCTCCGGCTCCGGCTCCGGTTGCTGGCGCGGCGGCGGGTTCTCGGCGTGCGCCGCCGGCCCGGCCGCGCCACTGTGCATGTTGACGTTCACGATGGAGTGGTGGCTGAAGCGGCGGTTCAGCACGGCCGTCAGCACCGACTCGGGTACGAGGGGTCGCCGCGCGGCGGCGTCCGTCCGCTGTCCACCGTCGTGTGCGTGCATCTCGGCTCTGCACAACAGACGCGCGTGCAGTGTCACCGCGCCTCCTCTGCGCCGCTGCCGCTGTCGGTGATCACCCAGACGACCCCGATAAACTGGCGCCGCCCCATGACAGCCGACAGAGGCCCAAACATCGGGACTTGTCACGTCATCGGTGCTGATGGACAGAGCGATCCACATGGCACACCAGTGGGAACAAAGTGATCAGCATGGAAACCACGAGGCACTGCAGGATTACCGAAGCATACTAGCTGAAAAGGATAAGCTAAGAAGGATGTTGAGGCGAATAAAACAAAGACGAATGCGAGAAGCAGTTATTTATTCCGAAGACCAATGGTTAAGGTCATGAAAATGGCAGATGCCATGACCGCTTACTGGGTCGTCCTTACCTTCGCTATTCCCCTAGAACGCTTTGCATGGAAATTGAGCGTGTTGCCAGGATAACTATATACAGCAGTAGCAGCGCGATAAGCTAATTAATACCTTTCGATACCATATTAGCCTTCTGCTGGAGGACAAAAGCGGTTTGCAACTGTCTGATTGTACCCAATCCTGCATCAAACGATGCTAGCTGAGGAATGTTCATGTCGAGTCAACCAGCTACTCAACTTTCTTTGAGGTCTTGGGAAATATTGTACCGATTGGGCCAGAAGCTGCCGAATATAATTGCAAAGGTATGAGCTAGTCGTTATCACAACACGTTTCTCCAAGACGCCAATGTCGTCTTACCTGGCATCTCAGGAGGGATCGAATTGTGTCATTGCTCTTTGCTAGCACTGTCGAAGATTTTCCCGTTCATTACCATATGCTACTACCGAAGTTATAAATTACATCTGAACATGAATGTGAACTATTTATCACCAATAACGAATGCACAAATATTGAATGGGTGTGATGGCACCATGTCTGAGCTGTGCCCGTAGGTAAGTTGCTGCTCTCAGCAGTCGGCAATCTTGCTGCTTTGTTTGATGCCCTGCTGAGGTTTACATTAGTGTGTTAGAAAATAGCTGCACCAGAGCAGCACATCGCCCGACCGGATCCAGATTGTCGACTTCAATCTCATTGGCCGGTCGTCGCTTCAGTTCTCTATACGACTGTCGCTTACCTTCAGTCCAAAATTAGCCTCCTTGAACCTGCCTCGGCTTACGCACACACTGCGGAAGCCAAGCAATCACCACTCGTCGGCTGATACCTTGTGTCTGATTAATTGACCGAGCTTGGTTCAAGGAGTCAGCAAATTCATCCAAGTCGGAAGCTGTGATGAAAGCTGTACGGTAAGCACGTGCCTTCAGGCTAATGCCGCACACGATGCAAAGTATACATTGCCAAGGCATACACTGCCTCAGACTAATGCCGCGCACCATACAAGGTATGCGTTATGCATGGTGTGCATTGCCGACGGAATCGCGCGGAAAAAAAACAAAACAAGGCGAGCTGTGGCCCTCGCAGGTGGTGCTTCACAGCCAGGTCAACGGCGCAGCCTACTTCTTGGTGAATAATGCACCGCATCCGCATCCGCATCTGGGCTGGGAGAGACAAGGATCGACATCATCGCGATCTGCTTCGGCGACATTGACGTGTTCGTTATACTGCACACTTTTGTTTCAGGATATTTATTCCGATTTTTGATGACGTGGCTGTACGGGATCATGGCCCGTGTTGACGGAATTTGCTTCGTGGACTAGACCCTTCACCCGATATGAAAATTCCAGTTCAACGACAGAATTTTAACCGAGAAGCTCACGCGCCGACAGAGGATAAAAGCGCCATCCCGCCGCCGACGCTAAGCTCACCAAGTCAGCTGCTGGCGACCCTCCAAGCCGGAGCTAGATAGGAGCACATGCAGCTACCAACAAACCGGCTAACCAAGACGGGCGGTGCCAAGGCTGACCAGAGGTCGCCTATCAACTCAGCATCTGAGAGGAATTTCGTTGGCGTTTGGAATCATGCGATCCGCTCCACCTTTGGACAGTATGGACTGTTATTTCGCTCCATGCTACAAGGACATGGCAAAATATAGAAGTTCGTCATCCATTGAATATACGTTAGGATACGCCGAAATCTGTCACCGCTGGCCAAGAGATTGGCACTTCTTTCGAACTGTTTTTTTTTGTATTAGAGCGATTTTAACGGGATAGCTTCTGAGGGCCAGTGAAGAGTGTCATTGGGCCAAGAGAGAGAAGCCCTGAACCAACGGGAGGGCCCCTGGGCACCAGAGTGAACCCAGGATCACTGGAGAGAGTCTTGAATCTCTATGAAGGGCCCTTCCGTAGCAAACAAATCTGATAGAGAACAGAGGAAATCCTACCGACCTATCTAATATCCCATCCAACCTGCATAACATCCGAGATGACTTATGCGACACCCCTTGGATCCTACTGGACTTCAGGTAAAAGTTGCATGCCGCTGGATGTTGAGAAAAGTGGGTAATTTGAGCGATGACGGTGAGTAGTATGACTTGCCATTGGATGCATGTCGTTTGACGTTGGTTTTAAGTGATCCACGCTGGTTTTAAAGTTCTTTCTACGGCTTTGTGTCGGAGTGCGTGTGGAGCCGATGATATCCAGTTAGAATCAATGCAGTGAGTGCAAAAGTATTTTCCGAACTAAAATATCGGAGAAAGTGTTTTAATTCACTCTGCTTTTGCTAAACCCGAGCATACATATTTGGCCCTGATCTCGTGCTTCTTTCGTTCGAAGTAGGATTAAGAGTTACGTCTGGGCTGTCGCTTACATGAAGGACTTGGCATGCGACGGCTACCTACCTCCTGCGCTTGACATCACATCGCTGAAAGCTTTGTCATGCACACATCTCCGTACGCTTCAGGCGCACCACTGAAAAACGCTCGCTGGACGGACGATGCGCCAACATGGGAAACCATTAGCATCCAATGGTATGACAGCACTACGATCGCAATCTGATCGGACAGTCCTATATATATATATATATATATATATATATATATATATATATATATATAAATATATATAATATATATATATATATATATATATATATATATATATATACGTGGTAAAATATATATACTAAAATATACGCTAATACGTACGTGGTAAATGTACGTATTAGCTAAGGTGTGTACATTTATCATATATACTTTTGTGCTCAGGCATATCTGTGCTTAAGTACATTTGCCATATTTACTTTTGTGCATGCGTACATTTGCTTACGTACATGTTCCATACCTGCACACGCATTTTGGTCGCGTACATTTTCATTTAAGTACATTTGCTCTGACGTACTTTTGCGATTTTGTGCATTTGCGCTTACGTACCATTACACTTACGTACATATGCGATACGCCCTTTCCCGTTTACAAGCATTTGCATTGACGGACATTTAGTCTTACGTTCTTCCATTTACGTACATTTGCACTTCCGAATATTGGCTCATACGTACGGATGCGCCCACGTAGTGTTGCGTTTACGTACATTTGCATTTACGTACATTTGCACTTACGTACATTTGCGTTTACGTACATTTGTGCTTACGTGCATTTGCGCTTGCGTACACTTGCGCTTAAGTGCATTTGCGCTTACGTAAATTTGCGCTGACGTACTCTTGCGCTTACGTACATTTCCTACATACTTTTGCCATACGTACCTTTGCTCTTAGGTACATCTACCATGCGTACAATTGCCCATGCGTACATTTGCGCTTACGTACATTTGCTCACGTACATTTATCTACCTAGATCTGTCATACGTACATTTGTCCATACATACATTTGTCCATATGCACATCTGCCATACGTACATATGTCTTTACGTGTGTTTGTCCTGGAATCCTTTGCGTTGAGTGTCGAGCGGGTTGAATGCCTGGCGCACCACTCAGCACCACCGCCCTCGGCTGAGTGCGTGGCGCACCACTCAGCACCACCACTATGGGCTGAATGCCTGGCGTGTTACAGTAGCTGTCCGAGCAAACAAGACTGTCGGCCGACGCCCGTCGGTTGCGACGACGCTGCTGGCCGAGTGGCGTCACGCTCGCCGACAAAGAGCCGTGCGCCCAGTCGATAGTCGGTGCGGCACCGCCACAAAGCGGTCTCCATGGACGCCGCGTGTTTGCACCGGCTTGTAGACGTCCACATTGGTGGGATCGCGTGTCCACATTGGTGGGAAAAAGGTGGGCACGGCCACCCAACACATCCACACCCACTGTCCAGAGGGTGAATCACTTTTGGTAGCATTTGTATAGCATATTTTTAGCATATTTCGCAGCAATTGTTTAGCAACATGTTTGTATTTTGTATGGGGTTGATCACCTTCGCGAATAATTGGTCTTGATGTCCTGGATCAAATATACCTGGATTGGAAACTCCGCATCGGCACCTTTCATCTACGCGTATCAACGACACCAACCTGCCACCTAGTGGACGGTAAGTAAATACACAGAAACGAGGCCGGTTTTAGGCCGTGAGCCCATGGCAGTTCGGGGCATGGATCATGTACGCCTGGATTGGAAACCAACAGCTGTTTGCGTATCAGCCCACCTAGCGGTGGATAAGCAAAACACGGAAACGCTGCCGGTTTTAGACCGTGCGCCTATGGGAGTTCAGGGTACGCATTTCGTATTGGCATGTTTTCCAATTGATTCAGCCATCCCAGGAGGATTGCATGAGCCTTTCATGATGCAGAATTGATCAAGGAACCTTACTGTTCTTTCCTTATTGATGTATTACGCTCCGTGCAGATGTTGCCGTGGTGCGAAGTGAAGACATCTCTGAGAGGGAGCCTACCTCGCCCTAAGGGTCTGCCCACCGATGTTGATATCTTGATGATCTTTATCTTGAATATTTATCTCTTATCTCTCTATCTTTATCATTATCTTTAAATGATTGGACAGGGCAAAGTACATGACGGCAATGGGCAGAACAAAATTAATTGAGGGGCACATTCCATTGGCTCCAATGTTAGAAGTTGGAATAGTTGCGGGGGTGGGTGAAGCAAACATTGAGGTGGCAGTTCACCCTCAGAGGTATACAAAACAAACCCCTGAGTCGAACGACTGGAATAGCACACCACGTTGCCGGTTGACTCTCGCGCCATCAAGTCGTCGCTCGTTGCTCGTGGTGTGTCGTGTTATAGTGGACGTATGGATCGCAAGACCAGCCTGCCATCAACTCACCATCTTCACTTCAGACTTCTTGCTACTCTTCACCACCAACTTCTAGACCACTCTGCACCTTCAACTCGTCTATAGGTTGGTCCAGAGCCGGCTGATCACTCCGCTGCTTTCTCACTGCTTGTTATTGCAGTTTCCTATTTTTCATTTTCGTGGGGCGACACCCGTCGCTCTTTTCTCATTACTTTTCTAGTGGGGTGACACCCGTCACCCCACCCGTTTTCGTCATCGTCGTATTTTCGTTCCCTTTGTTCTGTGTGTTTATTTAGATTTCGTTTGGTAGGGTGTTTTTCCCCGTGATGGGGAAAAAGAGGAAGAGAGGCACCGACCCCAGCTCGCCACAGGACTCTGATTCTGAATTTCCTCCGCTGACCACACCCGACGACCATCGCACGAACACGGACTTGGCCTCTGATGTTCCCTCACTGAATTCGACCATTGATGAACCGCGCCGGACAATTCCCTTTGATGACGCCATGGACGCCCTTTGCACCTCGCCGAACCCTGCTCGTCCCAAGACCTCTACCTCGCCTCAGAATCCAGACCAGACCATCACTCTTCACGCCGCTGACCCACGCTCGAACCAGACCACGCCCTCCCAACCTGAACCCATCCAGCCCATTGAACCCTACCTCGACAGTGCTGGCTCTTACGTTGTAGTCAAGCCTGTCGAGGAATCCGTTTCCTTCCGCCGTATCAACGTTTTCTGGCCGACTAAACAACTCCTTGCCATCTGCTCCCTAGCCAATCCCGACATTGAAGCCCCTGCCAACGGAACCTTGGTCATTAAAACCAAATCCCGAGCCCAAACCACAGCCCTCCTCCGCACCACCACATTTTGTGGAAACTCCGTCACCATCACTCTCCATTCCAACCGCAACACCACCAAGGGCACCGTCTTCGCGCCGGAGCTCCGCTTCATGACTGAAGCGGAAATCCAGACGGAGCTCAGGCCGGAGGGGGTGACCCACGTCCATCGAATCACCTCCTTTAAAAACGGTCAGAAACGTGATACGAGCCTCCTTGTCCTTACCTTCAATTCTACCAATCTTCCCAAGACCCTAGGAACCCTAGTGCACTTGAAATGATCGGGACAGCTCTAGCTCATGGGCGATAGTATGCACACCACCAAATTGTTACTTGCAGAATAGGTGATCACCGTGCACAACTTGCGCTTGCATACTTCATTAGTTCAAGGTCAATTACAAAGGTCAGAATGCATTCAAAACTACGGGAACGGTTGCGCCTCTTGACATATGGGACAGATGCGCACACAAAGGGTATTGACGGACAGCACCTGGCGGTGTGCATCTTTTCTATTAGACACTAATTAGACACCCCCCTTCTACTGGGCTACCAGTGCTCGGTACGCCAAAATGGACCACAGAATCGGACCCAACGCACGAAAGAACCCCAGAAAACACTATATTGTCCCATTCGGCAGGCGCTTCGAATTAAAAGCGATTTTGAAGTCGATCTGGGCCACTGTGGATCCAAATGATCTCCTGATTTGTGAATGGGAATTACTATTGACTGTTTCCAAGTGGAGGGAATATCAGCTGTAGTCAGGCATTTGTTTATAATGTCGAGCAGCACTTCTTCGATAAAAATAACGGAAATTTGATAACTGTAATACAGATCTAGTCGGTTCCGCAAGCACCCGTGCTTCTCATGTCCATTACAATTTTGGCTAGCTGTTCAAGGGATATGGGTGATACTTTATAGGAGCTGGTAGAGACGCGCGACAGCAGGCTACTGGGAGGTGTGTGTGTTCAGGCATGTTCGCCTGGCGTTTGACCTCTGCTGATACTTGATAGGTCCGAAACTTACAAAGTACTGATTTAGCTGCTCAGGTAGGACCTGAGGTTGAACTATGTGAGAGCCTTTTTGGTGTCGATAATGGGCTTGATAGCACGCCACGCAGCTGATGGGCCTTTCTAAGCTATCCTTCCGCTGATCTAGTCCCAACAGTCAGCTCTAATAGCTGAGCGAACTTGCCTGCTAAGTACTTTGTATGTGTTTCTATCTTGCAAGTGTAAAGATATATTTTGTCGATGCATGAGCTGTTTGGTAGCTTCGCTAACATGTGGTGTGTTGGGTTGCGAATTTTGATGTTTCTGAGTGGCAGGTGCTCGTCGAGAATAGGTGTAAGGAATCTCAGCAGGGTGTCTCATTTGTTGGTTACTGAGATGCGACCAGTGACCTCACCAAGGTCAATGGTCAGTTCCAAGGTGACCTCGGCAGGGTGTCCCATTTGTCAGTTACTGAGATACGACCAGTGACCTGGGTCCAGTCGATCTCACCAAGGTCAAGGGTCAGTTCCAAGGTATCACTCGTCCAAAAGAACGTGGTTTTATCACGGTGTTAACTGAGACAGGCCTGTTTACTTTAATCGAACGTATGACAAGTTTGTGGGAACTGTAGTGGCAGAAACTCACTCTGGTTTTGCCGACAGAGACGGGTGAGTTTATTATGATGACATCCAATAAAGAGCCTGTGGAGAAAGTAGGGCGCTTTACTGTCGCAGTAAGTGAATAGTTGCTCATGAACTCAGGCAGATGTGTTTTGTTATTAGGCTATTCGCCGTGACGAGAAGGTTGCAATTTAGATCACCAGCAAGGTAGAAAGTTCCGGTAAGGTTCAGTGTCGCAAATTGAGCCTGTCTTTCGAGCTCAGCGAAGTCATCATTTAAGGCAGGAAGAGTGTTGCAAGAAGGCCGATACATTGCCGATAGAATGAAATACCTTCCGCTTTTCCCTTTGACTTTGGCCCAGAGTGATTCTAGTTTGGACCTCAAGTTAGGAGGCGTAGACATTTTCAAAACGCTAATAGTCAGCGCTGACTTGGCGATAATCGCCACCCCGTCGTAACCACTAGAGTCGGGCCAGTCCACACGTTTCACTTGATAACCAGGGAAGTTAATGAGACGCGTGGGGGTGCTAGGTCGCAGCCAGGTCTCAGTCACCACAGTAAGGTCTAGACAGTAAGAACGAAGGCCGTGTTGTAGCTCAAGTAGCTTACGTTTGATAGCCTGAGCATTGATGAGTCCCAGATGAAGCTGTCCTTTGCGCTGTTGAGCTGTCACATGGCTTGTTCCGCCCCGTGATCCGCGTCTTCTGCCGCCCCTGGCGCCGCGCCTGCCCCGGCGTGTTTTGCTAGGCGCTGTTTTTGTAACGGCGATGCTCCTTTCGGTCTGGCTGGCCGTTCGGCAGTGGTGAAGCTGGTGACTGGCGGGGGCGGAGGCCTCGGCCGTGATGACGTCACGGACGGGACGGCTGCTGGCGCGTTGCGAGCGTGTGTGACCGGGGGACCGGGGATCAGCGTGTGTGACCGGGGGACCGGGGATCAGCGTGTGTGACCGGGGGACCGGGGATCAGCGTGTGTGACCGGGGGACGTGATGGCAGTAAATATTTGAACCAAGTCGATGGATAGCAGCAGCCTGATGATGTTCGTATGCATGGTGAAAATTGATAGAGCTGTAGATAGACAGATAGACGAGGCAGAGTAGTGTCGAACAGAAGATTAACCACGAGCAGTAGCTAATGCTTGATGCAAGGGAAGTCGCTACAGGTAAAGGTCCTGTCACCTTTTCACTCACTCAGTTTTTCAAGCGTCCAATCACTGTGCTGTGGAATTACCGACAGGAATAATCAGCGGAAATGTCCACTACTGAGACCAGCCACTTCGCACACTGGTAGCGCATAGGTCCGCTGGTTTTGGTTCCATATTCCATTCCTTCTTTCACTTTTTCTGGATTTTTTCTGGTTCACTTTTCACTCTTTCTGGTTCACTATATATATAGTTGGTTGGTTGGTTATTGGTTTTACGACACGTCGACCGTTGAGTCATATAGCGTCACTAATCTCTCACGCCGATTGGTCGCGGGCGAAGAGTAGCGACAGGTGAGACTCGAACCCACAATCTTACGATTGTGAGACGAGCATCTTACCCCTAGACCACTCGTCCCCACTATATATATGGTTCCCAACGTTTAAATAACCAATCTAACGACTGCTTCGATTAGCTAGATCCACTGCTTATGCAATGATTCCGGGACTAGTGTGTTTATTGTGTATGTACATTGTGCATTCAAGGTTCTGAAATACTGCCGACAGCAACCAATCGGTGGAAGTGTTTTTAACGTCTCCTGGTGGGGGCAATAATGCTTGAAACCGAATTAGCCCAGGTAGTTGCATTACGTGTTACGGTCGGCACCATCATATAATTAAAAAGGCCGTTGCGATATGCTGGCTGCACATTTCCCACCCGCTCGTCTGTGCCGGTATGTCTGCTGCGAGTTCGCCACTGAATTGCCTGTACCGACATGTTCGTTCACACAAATCCACCCACCCCTCCGGTTTTTCGCAAATATCTCCAGATTTTACTGTTCGATATACGCGATTTTATGTGTACTTGCCTCCGAATGTCCGGCGTGTCGTTTAAAGTAAGAAAACCGAAAATCGGCTGAATATTTATCGAGTTGGAGGCCGTCAAAGTCAAGACATTTCGCAGTTCCAGACCACAAAATCCCAGGGTAACATTTATGTTCATCTTCTCATAATACATCGATCAATGCAACTAGCAAATCAAGGAAAGGCAACATACAGTTTCTTATTTATTATAACCCTGCTCCTGTTCCTAACAGCAAACGATTCCTCAATCTGTCTTTCACACAGAAATCGTGTCTTCAAAATTGCAACACGAATATACTAACCGGCCCACATGATATGCTTCCCTACGATAACATCATGACTCACAAAAGCATTCCTATGCAAACCCAATAAAACCTCCTTTTTCAAACATAAAGTCACCAACTTCAGCTAAGAATCTCAACGGTTCATCTATGCCTTTCCAAAATATTTGAACGTGTCCACAATCCCACAGCATGTGCGTTAATGAGTCCCTTTCCCTCTCGCATGTTCCACATAGGTCAGAATCCAAAACTTGTATGCAGTCACTAATGCATTGGTGGCAAGTATATTAGCTGTAATTTTATACTGGAGGATTTGAGACAACATTATACTGGAAGATAAGCATTGTTCGTAAAGCATTTCGTGCCTAACAAATTTACCTTGGATACAAATTGTCATTTTGGATAGAAATTCGGATTGCTTTGTTAGGATGCACCCAAAATTGCTTTTTGCGTCGTTGCATTATATTTTTTCCTATATCAATAATTGTCCGATTATACACACATGAGGGCAAGTATGAAGTTGTACGTCTTAAGAGGCGCTTTTTTGTGGAATTTTGCTGTTAATTATGGAAGACTTTTGAAAGCTACATGTCATGCATATGTTAGACTTGTCGATTTCATGGTCTGTTGCCTTCAGCAAGTAACATGCCAGAAATGTTGAGCAGGTTTGCGACATGACAGTCGCGCTACTGGTTAATCCAGCAAAAATAATTTTAGCAAAATGTGTTCTGGATGTTCATTTGAAGGTACCAAGAATTTCACCTCATTATCCATAAACTTTTGAGAACTGTGGCAACAAAACCTGAGAGGGCAACCCATTCCCCCCTCCTCCTCGGAAGCGACTTCCGGGTTAAGATGCGACGAAACGTTCTAAAATTGTGTACACTGTCATCAGTAACGCTCACTTAGTTGAAACAAGTTCGATGTGGTAGATTACACATTCGATGTCCACCTAAAAGCATATAGAGTAACTTATGGATGACAATGGTCATGCTCCATGCACTCAAATTCCATTCAAGAGAAGCTCACAAGTTTGTATTTGCGCCGAAAATGAGTGATATCACACACTAAACTCTACGTCGCGACTATGTCGGGAGGCGCAACCGTTCCCGTAGGTTTGAATGGATTCTGACCTTTGTAACTGACCTTGTCCTAATGAAGTATGCAACTGAAAGTTGTGCACCGTAATCACCTATTCGGCAAATAAAAATTAGGTAGTGCGCATACTATCGCTCATGAGCTAGAGCTGTGCCGGTCATTTCAAATGCACTATGATCTTCACCTTGACCATGAGCGGTCTAAAAATATGATTAAAAGTTGCGCACAGTGGTCAGCTTCCTGACAATGACGATTACAATAATTGATGTGTCTGAGCTGTGGAGCTATGACTGCCCCCATCATTCTAGGGCATTTTGTGCCTTCATGATTGACCTTGACCTGCCGCAATGTGAGATGTAAAGATGCACACCGCCAGGTGCTGTCCGTCAATACCCTTTGTGTGCGCATCGGTCCCATATGTCAGGAGGTACAACCGTTCTCGTAGTTTTGAATGCATTCTGCTCATGAGCGATAGTATGCACACCACCAAGTTGTGACTTGCAGAATAGGTGATTACCGTGCACAACTTTCAGCTGCATACTTCATTAGGTCAAGGTCAATTGCAATGGTCAGCATGCATTCAAACTACGGGGACGGTTGCGCCTCTTTCATGGCGAATAAATTGAAAAACTACTATCTTATTTCGGCTTAGGATACACATATTCAGGGTGGTGGTGAAAGAGTAACTACGAAATCATGGTTTATCCATGGAAGGGTAAATATTTACTCCTTTGCGATACACCTGATATATGTTCCACTCAACTAATTACAACGACAGTCTCGCAGATCGCAGGTAACTCTTACAGGGCGATCCGTCAATTGGGTGTTGTTATGTCGTTACCCAAGATGATTACCCTGAAGTGGATGTCCTACTCAAAACGGTAACTCGCAGGTTGCAATCTGCGAGTTACCGCGAAGCGAAGCCAAAGCTCCCCGACTGCGAGGAAACAAGCAACCAAGGGGAGCACAATGGACACTAAGCACCCGCAGCGAACGCTGAAAGTCACAAGATCCTGCCCACGCCGACGATAGCGGGGAGTCGACACGTTGAATACGTATGTGGAAACAGGTCACATGATGAGAGCCAGAGGCACAGTGTACGTGACGTCGTGTTGGGCCCAAAGCCGGTGAGGCGCATTGGCGAACTGAAGCGGGGTAGGCCAGAGCACGTCAGGCCGCGAGGAAGCACGGAGAAACTCGCGTGGCACGCGTCGCCACATCCTGTCAATAGACGGCTGTCTGGTATTATCATCTATATTGTCAGTTGCTGAGAACATGTCGGATGTCGGATGTGTCGAAAGCATATGTCGGAACATTCGCTACATGAGTCTTTTGAGCGCATTGGTGCACCCGGAAATGGGGCTAGCCGAGTTGGTCACGCAATGCTACGCTCTGAGTGGATTGCGACGGTCCCAGATGTAGGATCAGTGACGTACCGAAAGGGGAGCATTGGGGTCAGTCCCCCACCCACCTGAGAGGTTGGGGAGGAAAAATTCGCGCCGGAGTTCGGAAAAATTCCGTGAGGCTCCCCAAAATTCCAACTTCGTCCCTCCAAAATCGCACCGGGGCTCCTAAAACTCACATTGGGGTTCCAAAACGTCACACAGTAGCCCCTAGAAATGAGGCTGGGGCCCCAAAAATCGCATCAAGGTCCCTGAAAACCACATTGGGGTCAAAAAGTTATTATAGGGCCTGCAAAAATGGCGATGTGAACTCCAAAAAGTGGGACCGGGGCCCCTGAAAATACCGCTGTGGCCTCATAAATTCACGCCGGGACCCAGAAAAGTCGTACCGGGCCCCAAGAAACGTCACGCCGGGACCCAAAAAAATCGCGCTGGGGCTCCCAAACGTCGGATCGTGCCCCTGAAAATCAAGAAGGGACCTACAAAATTCGCACCTGGGCCCCTGAAAATCACGCTGGGGACCAAAAAAAGTCGTGCCGATGTCCTTGAAAATCACGATTTCTCCAGGAAGAGGGGATTGACCCCTGACAATAACGCTGGGTGCCCAAAATATCAGGCCGGGTCCCTGAAAATCGCGCTGAGGATCACAAAACGTCGGACCGGGGTTACTGAAATAGACGGTGGGGCCTCAAAAGTTCGCGCCTGGGCCCCTAAAAATGGAACTGGGGGAGGAATTCGTGCCGGTTTTTTTTTAATCACGACGGGAACTCCAAAAGGTCGTGCCGGCCTCAGTGGAAATCATGCTAGGGGCTCAACCAGTCGGATCGGAGCCCAGAAATCTCCTCGGGACCACCCAAAAATAAAGCCGGGGCAACGAAAAAAATAGTCCGAACATGGAAAATCACTCTGCGTCAAAACAACCGCTCCAAAAGCCCCCAAAACGTGTTGGGCCCCCAAAACGTGTCGAGGCCATTAACATTCGCGGTAAGGATCCCAAGAAATGACGTTGGGACACAAAAATCGCACTTAGACCCCAAACATGTCATGTAGTCCCTTGTAAATCAGACTGGGAACCAAAAAGTCGCGCCGGATCCCCACAAGTCGCAGTTGGCTTCCTAAAAATCAATGCCGACACTGAATGTCACTCTGAGGCTACACAAATTGCGCCAAAACCCCCAATAAACGCGTCGGACCCAAGAAAAGAAGCGTGTTGTGGAACGAAAAAATGCACTGGGTTCCAGAAGAATCTTACCGGGGCCAGAAATATCGTACAGGGTGCTTACGAAATAGAACTCGACACCGATCAAAATCACAAAGGTTCTCCATTAAATCGACCCAAGCCCCGGACAATTCAGAACAGTTCCAGAAAGAATGTACTCCGAAGGACCTTTCTACTTTGAAGGGCGCAATTGGCTAAAAAATATATCGTTGAGCAGCCGCCGTGGTTTACCAAAGGGGAAAATTTCCCCATCCCTCCGGAATGGGTTGCCTCTTAAGAACCGCTCCGGGGTCCCTAAAAATCGCCCTGGGCGCATAATTTCGCGACGGAGGGTCTAAATAAATGCGACGCTAAGCACAACGCCCTGGGAACTCGCCCCGAGCCTCCAAATATCGCGCTTGGGACCAAACATTTCCGTCGGTAATCACGAAAATTCTGGTCGGGGCATCAAAAATTTATCTCGGGACTCCAAAAAATTGGCGTCGATGGCACCAAATAAGCACAGCTTGGCCCGAAAAAAAATGCATCGGGACCCAACAAAAATCAAGAAGGAACCCTTCAAAATCAGGAAAGATTCCGAGAAATAAATATCCGAGCCAGGAAAATTGCGCGAAGCGTTCAAACATACCACCAGATGTCTTAAAAAATCGCGTACGGCCCCAAAAGAAACGTATCGGAGCTGGACAAATCGCAGCGGGACACAAAAATGTGGCGCCGACGACCAGAAAAATCAGGCCAGGACTCGAACATTACAAAATCAGAAGTTACCCAAAAATGCGTCGGACCCAGAAAACTTGTCGGATCCCCCGAAATCATGCACCTGGTCCCGGAAAAAATCGCGCAGTGTCCCCGAGAAAATATACCGGTTCCTCAAAATCGTGCTTTGGTCCTACAAATGTGCGTCAGGAGTCCCGAATAAACACAGCAGGACCCTAAGAGCCCAACGGGAGGTTGAAAATGCATCGGACCCTGAAAAGCTTAACCAGTATCGCAAAAAGCGGCAGAACATTAAAACAGGCGTTGCAGCTCTAAATAACACACCGGAAGCTGTAAGAAAACACAACGGTGGCCCACACGGCACACAGAGGCCATGAGACCGCATAGGGGTCTAAAAACCCGCTGGGTACCTCCAAAAGCAACAGGGTCCTACAAATGAGCAAAAAGACCGGGGACTAAAAAAACACACAGCAGGGTCTTCGAAAACACACCGGTACCTCAAAAATACTGTCGGTGCACAAAAAAGCAAGACAACTCTAATAAAGGTGTCGATGTCCCAAAAATGTTCCGAGCCCATAAGAAAAATTGGCTGGCGCCGTAAAATACAACCTTAAATGACGAAAAGCGCAACGGGTCCGATAAACAACACCTAGCTAGGGCCTCGGTTCAGTAGCTAATCTGGGAGCGTATTTAACCAAAGAGATGATGTGCATCAAAGCTCAACGAGTATCCGGATTTCTTAACCACCAGAAAATGTTGGAATAAGTAAATTAATCATCGAATTGAATTAATCAAATTTCCCTATACGAAGCATTCCATGCGTCAAATATGGCACAAGAAATATGTCAAATTTGTCAAATACGGAGCAAATAGCAAAACGTAGCAGGCCTAGCATAAACCGGAGAATCACCCGAAGTGTGGAGAATGCGTCGAATGAGCAAGGCACCTGCACGAAGGTTGTCGTTTTGGCGACCAGTTGTTAACTGGAATGCCTGAAAATGGAAAATTTTACTTTTTTATTGATTTGTACCGGTGTAATTTCAGCAGGTCACTTATTAAGGGATACCAATAGAAAATCCTTTGAACAGGATGGGGGAGTTTGGGTTGAAATCCGGTGACTTAGAAACTGTGGTGTTATATTGGGCTCCCTTTCAAATGAAAATTAAACTGGTCACCATTTATTTCAGTGAAAAATGGGTCCCTGTGAAAAATAGTGGTAGAAATCTGGAGACGTTTTTAAAATATGGGTAGGTGGGCCCCCACAAATCCGTTCCACCTCCAGCGCCAATCCTAGGTGCGTCACTGAATACGATGTAATCATCAATTACCAGGCGAACCTAGCGTCATCTATGGATAGGACACGACACCTCGGTTGCCTCTCGGTAACATCACGTCGTGCGGGTGGCAGGTTGAGTCATCTCGGCTGCCTCTCGGTGACACCACGCCGTGCGGGTGGCAGGCTGATCGAGCCCAGCTCAGTCGATCTGAATAACTGGCGTGACGGACGAACGATTCGCATACGTGGGACTAAGCTGATTCGAAGACGCGCGGAGGTGCCAATATTAAATCCATATATAATATTAGGTCACCAGTCTTGCGAAAGTGCTAGATCAGTCGAACGCAGCGCCGGGAGTGGGGGAGAGTCATTCGCCGGGGGTGGGGGAGAGTCATTCGCCGGGGGTGGGGGAGAGTCATTCGCCGGGGGTGGGGGAGAGTCATTCGCCGGGGGTGGGGGAGAGTCATTCGCCGGGGGTGGGGGAGAGTCATTCGCCGGGGGTGGGGGAGAGTCATTTTTTAGAGTCGTGCCAGACCATGAAGGTCATTTACGCTGCCTTTAAAGCGAGTGTGTTTTGCAAGCAAAGATAAGGCAAGTGCACATTTACGTTAAGGGATTTTTACGTTATAGTGTTTGTGACTGGGTGGAGGACATCTCCCAGATATCTAAATGGTTTTAGTGTTGCTTTGCTCCTCCGCAATATTTTTTTGCTAGGGTGGAGGTAGGGTGAATTTGAGAGTGACGATAAAGTTGATTTTGCCAAGGTGCCGGCATTAGCCTACCCTTGTCGAAGAGCACCAAGGGGTCTTTACCGTACGGACAAGGAGGTAATTGTCCATACCGCCTATCACGCCGGCCACCGCGTCTTGGTTGTTAGTAGAGGATTAGTTTAAGCATGCAATGTAGGGTTGGCAGTGGGGTTAGTGCGGTGTTTGGCAATTCGGCTCATCTACGTCCGCTATAGCTCTGGGTAGCCGGTTTACGTTATGAGTTGCAAGACAATTCGGCTCATCTACGTCCGATGGCTCGTTTGGGTAGTCGCTTTACGTTACGCTATTTTTATTTGTATTCTTGTTTTGCTTTCCTGAAGCAAGTCGGCTCACCTCCGTCGGACGGCACCGCTAGGCAACCATTTACTTACAATTGGAAAGCGAATCGTCTGATGCACGTCCGATGCCATTTGGGGACGGTTATTTACGTGTTTCCCAGGAGTGTATATCGGCCATGCATTGCGTGTAAAAGTGAGCGCTGATGATGCGCTGACTACGCGCGCGTCACACTTACGAGGTAGCAGCTTCGCCTGGCGGCGGCTATTCTGGTCGCCGCCCCACACGCGCCTACTAATGACGTTTGCGCTCCGCGCAGCAGGTGGCCGGTGGCGTTTTTTTGGGCGGCGGCGACTGCGCGGTGGAAGAAACGACGAGAGGCGCGGCCATCGTGTGGCGCGCGGCTGGCGACCCTCGGCGCGCCGCCACCGATCCGCCGCGACCTGTATTGATCTTGCAGAGCTGCAACAGGTGTTTTCCGGGAGGTTCGCCGTCGGGCAGTCGGTCGCCCGGGCCGGCGGCGCCAACAGGTGTCGGACGGAGGTTGGTTGTCGGGCAGTCGGACGGCCGGGCCGGCGGCGCCAACAGGTGTCGGACGGTCGTGGTGGACGTCTCTCCGCTGACCTTCAGCGTGTCACACATGGATTCCGGTGAGTTGTAGACGACCGCGTCGAATGTCAAAGATGGCCGGACCGGGCGGAGACGCCTCTGGCGAACACTGGAGAAACGCGGCGGCCAATATTTTCGCAGCACGATCCGGTGTGGTCAGCAGTTGAACAGCTAACCGTTCTGCTCCACTCCCCTTCCGTGCATATGCTAGGCCCGTGGCAGTACAATTATGCTAGCCGATTATTCCTATAGTCCGACTGATACTCATGCTGGTACACCGCTTAATGGGGACGTTACGTCCTGTGGCGGGGAAGGCTGGTGGGTTTTCCACCCTTCTGTATTAATTTGGCAGATGTGGGAAAAATTCGGTCCGAGGTAACCGGAGAAGCCCAGAAACGTACGATTTTGATCTACCGCAAAGCCGTACGAACCTTGACCAGATTAATCTCAATCAAGCTCAATTAATCGACTGAAATGAGGAGGCCTTGACGTGGCTGGAATGGTGCGGAGGTCCTATCGATCAAGCTGTTCGACTGACCGAAGCATGACTCTGTGAAAATATGGTTGAAATAATGCAAATTCGTCCTTATCAAGTGACCCATGCTAGGTCAATCTCAAGTGACCCATGCTAGGTCAATCATGGCGAGTGAAGTCGAGTTCTTCTGGCTCTTTTATTTTGCCCTAGGGAGTGCGTATTGTGCATGGCAGATCAATAGATTCCACATGTCAAATGACATTTCTTCTGTCAGGCCAAGCGAGCTCTATTTTTCCTTTTGGAAGTGGCCGGCCGCCGCAGCCTTCATCGCCTGGCTTCAGCCACCAATGGCTTGTACGTTGTAAGTTACATACAACTCCGGAGGCTCATAATCGGATGTTCAAAAGGCTATTCATGGTCGCCACGAGCCTAGGGTCGCCACGACCACACCACTTCCGGTACAACACTCTGCCCGCCCTGACGACCGTCCGACGCCAGACCTGGGCGTTTGCCGCCGAAAACAAGGTCGTCTGAGCGACCAACCTCTCAGATTTGACGGCACAACCAACGACACAAATAAAGATATCTTTTCAAATTCCAAACGTCAAGAGATACATTCGGTGCTTCTTTATGGAAAAACTTTCCAGGCCAAACCTTGCTCTTTCGCAAAGTATGATTCCCAGAACGGGGGAATTCTCGAGGTAATGTTCCACAAGCTGCGACCAGCACGCATGTTAATGCATGCTACTTGGACACATAGGCATAGCCAAAGGCATATATTCTAATTTTATTTTGCATAGTTAGCAAGCAAGTAATCTCTTAGGCAATGTACGTCGTATGTAATGTATCATTTAATTTAGTCCTGAATGAAAGAGTAAAATATATGCTAAAATTGGTAATTACGGTGTAGGCATGCATATGAAGTGGTGCGCTCTCGTTCGGCTTAATTTTCCATGTTTGCCGCTAATTACCTGACTAGACTAGGCCCAAACCTAGGTCCACGTCCAGGGTCCTAGTTAGAATCATTTAAATGCTTTCCGCACTAAACTAACGGGAAAGTATTTAGCTCTCAATTTCGTTCAGAAATTCTTAAACTGTCCTCATATATGTCATTAGTTGTAGCCAGGCATCAGGTTTCTAATCCTATGTACTCCTATACCAAAATGTGAAATTCATATGTGACGTATGATGACCTAGCGAGAGGTCAAGGCTACCCTGCTTTGATTTGCCTTGCATGTCAACTTCACCTTGCTGGCGTCTGTATAATAGGAGAAGTGTTCGAAGTGCCGCCATCGTACTTGAGCCGCCTTCACCTTTCTTAGACACGGCTGAGCGTTTCTTAAACACCCCTAAGCAAATTTTACAAAGGTTGTGCTGCACCACTTGAAACTATTCCTTCCTGTTTGCCATTGTTGATATCAGCATGCGTTGCACTGGTCAACCTCTACGATCATTTTTGAGCATTTGCATATATCTAAGCTAGAAACAAATGTACATTGAACACAGAAGTGAATTCCTGGATGAAATGTTGATTGTTTTAAATTGTCATATGGCAATTGAATAATGCGACATGCGACAAGAAGTGCAATAAGGGCAGAATGGCATACATAGGGCATCTGACTATTGGACCACAAGTGCAATAGGACATGACCCGATTCCTGAGTAAAGAGTAACGGGCAGGAATTCCTGCAAAGGGTTATGTTTTTCAGAATATGGCTAAATGGCTCTCGAGGTGCGGGCTGTATAATAGTAGGAGAACCAAATCCAAACACCTTGATAGGGGCATTCGTGTATGGAACAGCGATATCATCGGAGGTCCTCTTAGCAGGGGACTTGTTTTGTATGCTTTTGGAGGGGCATATGCCCCCCAATGTTCAATTTTTCCCCTCCAATAGTGACTTTGCCCCGCCCCCCACAACATGAAATTGAAATGGGCATGCAGCGAAAAGCATGCAACTGCGGGCTGCGATCGGAGCGGGAGCGCCAATGACCCTGCCGATGGCCCCGCCGATTGTCCTGGAAATAGTGATGTCCGCCCATTCACTCTGGTGACCTGTCACTCAGGATGGTTTCCAGGCGACTGACCGCCACCGTTAACGTCGCGACTATACCCTGTAGTGTGGCTAGCGTACTGGTGTCCGGGACACTGAACCGACTGGCACCGTCTGCGCTGCTGAGTATCCTGCCGCCATTGCTGACACCAGACCTGAAGCCGAGGCTTCCAAGAATCTGTCAGCTGCGTTGGCCATTTATCCCAGAGGAGCTTCCTCTGAAAACAGCAATAATGCTGCCCAAACTGCCTGCGGCAGCCGTTGAAGATAGTCTTTAACAGCTCACGGTCGTGTGGGGCATCTCCTGCTGTACCCAGTACGGAGGGCATGCGCAGGAGCAGCTGGAACGGCTGCTGGTCTCCGAGCTGTTGGCGGGGATCTAGGGCTTCCAGGAGGGTCGCTCGCGATTGCGCCAACCTACGCCTCAAGGCGTCAATATGGGCCACGAATCTGGGCGTCTGGGCCTTGATGATATCCACACCTGCGTTGTGATCGACACAGAAAGGCTTGCCACCAGCAGGTCGAACCTGGTGCTGTCTTCTTGGATTCCAACCACCCGAAACGCACAGTCCGTCTGCGTCGGCTAGATGTCTGTCTTCTCCGGAAGAAAGAGAAAACTGATAGGCTGAAC
This sequence comes from Ashinkailepas kermadecensis, assembly GCA_034440615.1. Lineage (NCBI taxonomy): Eukaryota > Metazoa > Arthropoda > Thecostraca > Neolepadidae > Ashinkailepas > Ashinkailepas kermadecensis. Next base: position 44,288 of record JAOTOM010004483.1, read on the forward strand.
GCGGCCAGCTGCTGGCTTGCAGTGCAAATGCAGGAGCCAGGAGCAGATACAAGGGGGAGGGGAAAAGGTGGCCGCTCCTGCGGCCGGAAAAAGGCGCCGCTCCGGGAAGGCTCTAGTGCATCTCCTATATTTTTTTTAGTCAGGAGTGCCCCCGCCCCCCCTCCTCCGAGAGAAAAAGATGCCTCTTCAGTGTGCTCGAATGGACTCGCCTCGAATTTTTCTGTCAGAGGCTTTCCTCGGAAGGAAAAGACACTCATCCAGGCAGGAGCGGGTTCAGAAATTGTCATGAGGGAAACTTTGTCTCTGGGGTTGGGGGCGCCTCTAGCTGGAAAAAAGAGGAGTGTGGTGCACTCGGGCCTTCCCGGAGGGGCGCCTTTACCTTCCAAGGTGCGCATCTGACTGAACAATTATATGGGTTCACTCAAACAAACTTAATGGGGACCTTTTCCTTCCAAGGAGCGCCTCTGGCCGAATAATTCGAGCGGGATGCACTCGAGCACACTGGAAGGTCGCCCTTTTACTCTGAGAGGGGCATCTCTGGCTAAAAATTCGATAGGGATGCATTCGATCTTTCCCGGAGTGGAGCCTTTTCCCGGCCGAAGTGACGCCAATTTCCATGGGAGCATATGCCTTCAATGGCACCCCCGTATCCGCCCCTGCCTCCAAGTACTTTCGCAGTGCCGCCCCTTCGAAGAAATGACGCCCCTTCAGACTAGTGCCCCCATGACAATTCCAGAATCCGCCCATGGCAGAAGTCCCGGCGCTGGCGGGGCCGCCGCGCTGCAGACGTTAAAATGTTGAATTTTGAAAATACTTTTTTGGCACATCCTCGTCGTTTTCCCGGGGTTACAGCATGCTGTATGTCCCATCACCCGATGCCCAATCTGCATAATGGCGAATAATTATTTTCCAATATATTTCTGTCTATATGTGTGATAACATACTTTCTTTTGTATTATCCGTGAATTGCTCTATAACGACTACTTTGCCTATTTCGCGGGCAGGTAACTACTTAGGGAGTCGCGACGCATACGTATTTTACCATATAAGACATATTGGACATATAAAACAGGAAGACACCAGAAATGGATAATTCTTGGAACAGCTGCAGAGAACCGTAACATAGTATAGAAACAGCAAAATATTGCATATGCAGTGCACTTATTGTATTTTGTATTGTATACGTATTCTATTGTATACTACAAATTAAAGCATCTTCATTCCGTGACATCAGCGAATCAGACTGACAAACAGAGAGTAGTGCACATTTGATGCCTTGCAATATACTTATCTACTGTTATTCTGGCCTTCTCATTCGCAGAAACCACGGTTCCTCGCATGCAATCAGGTTTTGTTCCCAGCATTGCTTTTTCCCGTGCCCATGTGTACCGGCTTCTTTTCCCAGATAGTTTGCAGTCTCACACCCTCAGTACGACCTCAAGATTGATAGTCCACGTAGCAAGTGTGCGTTTGTGATAATACAGATAGCAAGTATAATGCATCTGCAAAGTTTTCGTTTGACGTTGGTGACGAGGGGCCCAATTCCATATCGAAAGCATTTATTCTGCTATTTGAGTTTAGAAACGCTACGAGACATGGATCGAAATCCCTTTTACATCGCTCAAGACGGCTGCTTTATTCCACCCCATGCATACCCTTACTAGAAGGGCACTGGTACTGGTAACGGGGTTAAGGTTATAGTGGTGTGATATGATCGGTCACAGGGGTGTGGCATGGTCACACACATGCATTTGTACATCTTGGTGTTGCAGCCTGGCTGTTAGTGGGAGACCGCGGCAGATGGCAAATACGGTCGCGTACATAAATCCTTCTGGGTTGTGTGCTATGTGCCCTGAGGTTATTAAAGGCAGATGCGTTGTATTATTTTCATCATGAGGGAATTTTCGAACAGCCATCACACCTTTATATTTTCATGACAAGTCACTAGAATGTGAAGGTCAGAAAGGGCCAGATATCGTCATACTTAACACATATTCTTTCACAGACGTTTCTCAGGCAGCGTTCACCTTACGTGTTTACACTGGCTGTTCAGGAGTGAGCGAGCGTTGCGAGCGAGCGCAGTGATACGAATGCTAAAATCCACTTAGTCTTCCTTGCTTGAATTTTGAGGATATCTGGAACTCGGCCTCTTTTCAGATGATATTGAAATTAGGTGAATTAACGTGAAAACAATGCGTTAGGTACATTTAGCTAGCAGTTGCAATTGATGAGGATTAAATATTGTCATTATTTTCACCATCAAGAAAGAACACATAAATATGACCACAAATCGATCGAATAGCTACGGATACTAACTCAACATTATATATTGAATGTCCGACCGCAGTCCGCTCCACTGTCTCAGTCTGTGTAATGCATGTTGGTATGACCAGAGCCCTAATTCCCAACCTGGGTGTATTTATGTGTGTCCTTCCCACAAATATTAATATTAATAATAGATTAATAGTTTGCCATCACGCATGTGTGTGGGTGGGCTCGTAGATTGTAAGGTAGCTTTGCTCGTTGATATATGAGCAACGGAGGAACGTGACTAGCGAACTCTTGCGCACGGATGGAACATTACGAAAATTGCACTCGCTGTTCTTTTGTCGGGCTTTCAATTGAGTCCGGCAATTTCCTACCCATTACGTGGTAACCTGGTGTTCTAGACGCATGGTTGAATTTTTATATTTATCTGGAACATCACATCAATTGCAAATTCTTCCTATCAGCAGGTTAAGTGGCCTAAATCTAGCATGGAAACATAATTGAAGATAGGGTCGAATATCAAGCGCCCCAGAGGGCCTCTCACATACCGTGCATGGGAGGGGGGGGGGGAGATTCGGACCCTGACCATAAGATTTCGGAAACTACTGAAGCTATAAGCACAAAATTTGGAGAGATGAGGTCGAGTTCGGCCACCACACCGCGCCGTCGTTACCGCACCGAAGAAGCCTTTGTGACCTTGAACGCTCAGCAGCCGCCGCCCAGTCGGTCGATTTGGCATCCCCGCAGTTCCTATATTTGCTAATGGAGTTCGATTTTGTTCAAAGGATGCGCTCATCGATTTTTAGCAAAGTAACAAGAGTGCATAACAATACCGCCGCCCGTTTATGAGATAACGCCGAAAAGAAGGAGAAGACGATGGATTACGCCCCCGCCCGTGCGCGTGTTATGCAGGCCCATTTTATACCTACATCAATACTGTGGGATTTTGCCCCCCCCCCAATAATTTTCATAAAACAACACCTATGCCTCTTAGTCTACACAAACGTCAATGGGACTTAATTCGACCTTACTAAGGGACACCTGTGAGCTGAAACATATCAGGCTCAACAGCATTTTTCGCCATCAGCTCACCTGACACCGGCTTTCGAACAATTCTGCAGTAATGCTCCGCATTTCCAGTGATATTTGCAGACGGGCGATCTCCGACCTGTGCCGACGTCCCCAGGTTGCCAGATTGGATCGGCGTCAGGTGACATTGGTAGACCGCTGATCGCCGACTTGTTCTCACTTCCACAGGTCGCCAAATGACCAGCGTGAGGAGACAGAGCACCATCTATGAGGGCAGCGAAGAGTTCGGCCACACACACCAGATCACGGTGCCGAAATGGTGAGGCTGGGTCAGGTGGTCAGCAGCGTTATCAGCTGACGCCGTGCTCGGGAGGTCACGTGTCTCGGCAGGTTACACACACCAGATCACGGTGCCGAAATGGTGAGGCTGGGTCAGGTGGTCAGCAGCGTTATCAGCTGACGCCGTGCTCGGGAGGTCACGTGTCTCGTCCCAGAAATCAGTCCGATTTCGATGAGTGATGAGTGGTCCACATATCGGGCAACTAGCTGTATTATGGCATACCAGCATGTCTTCCTTCTTCGTCATGATGCACATCAGAGGTGTCATGTTGTATATGCTAAGGAGGGGGGGGGGGCCACTGGCCCCCTCAGTCATTTATTTTTCCCTCCCCCAATCAGGCTGAAGCCTAACCACCGCACCTATGGTCACAGGGCTTAACCTAATGGGTGTGTACTAGATAGAAATGGTTTCCGGGGCAGCTTTGACCATCAAAAGGGTCATCCCCCGCCCCAAAACCAACTTGATAAAGTGACACCCAAAATGTATATGTAGCTCCAATCATGGAATGAAAGAAAGCCACCGTGAACAAACCCACCGTAATATGAAGCGCTGACAAATAAGTAAAATTCCTGGTAAACCAAACCAATAAGCACATTTAATTGAGCATCTTCAAAAGCTTTTCAATAGCCCTTGAAGATGTTCATTTGAAAGCAGCTGTGACGCTCGGATTTGGAACTTTTGACGTATATCTGCCACAAGACAAGATGACCACTGCATAACGCTCGTGACGTCTTGGCAACGTGTTATGACGTCATATCATGTCGTGCGGCCGAAGCACAGGCATTTGGCAAATCAGCGCAATGGATGTCGAGACAGTACATTGAAATCTGAGGCGCGTGCAATACATCCGGCAGTGGAGACCAAATTCGGAAACGATGCAACAAATATTCACGAAGGCGCCTCGAAAGCCAATCTGCTCCGGTCGAAATAGCCGAAATTTCCCTCCCCCCCACCCTCTGACGAATGATATGTGCGTATCTCACCACTGAATGTCAGGCGCTACTACTATTACTATTGCTAAGTAGCCTAGGTTGCACAGTGTGTTGCAGTTCTTTCCGCTTCACAGTTCTTCCGCTCAATTGCGGCACACGACCGCTCCGAGCAGCGTCTCCTATGATGCTGGCGGTGGAATGGTCAGCTGACCTGACACGGGGCACGTGACATGTCAGGTCAGCTGTCAGGTCGTGACCTGACATGGGTCGCGTGACACGCACCGGCCTTGCCAGCACCAGCCACGTTTCGCCATACAACCCGGTTATCTGAACAAGAATCCCGAGCTCTTCACGGCATCCATCGTAATGAAAGCTGCTAATAAATTAAATTAAACCACCGGGCCCAATTCTGAGCGAAATTAGTGCCGGGAACGCCATTGCAGAAAAATAAGTTATCAAGGTTTAAAAGCGCAACGGTAGGTGCTGGCCGGATCGGACCGGGTTACCCAGATTAACTTTTGTTGCAAGTGAGGATCAGGTCCGAGAAAAGCTGCTACCGTATATATATATATATATATATATATATATATATATATATATATAAGTATATATATATATATATATATATATATAAATATATATATATATATGTATATATATATATATATATATATTATATATATATATATATATACATATATATCAGATAAAAGTTTATCAGAGCGCCTCGGCCCGATCCTATCGTCACGCTTCTGAAATATTAATACCTTTTCTGATGCAGCTTGTCAAATTCTTCACCCTCAACCAGGCCGGCTGTTTTAATTTTGTTAAATGCCGTTCATCACCATATTTCCTTTGAGCTACTCACAGTTATGCTCTCCAAATATAGTGTTGTACGCCGGAGCACAGTCGGCTGGGCCGGCAGCATCTAAGTACCGCCGACAAACCGTCAGTGGTGACGTTTCGACATGTCACGTGACATACGTGCCCGCGCCGGGTGACTGCACGGTCGGTGTCCGAAGTGGCCACACTCCTGTAGAGTTTTGGCGCTGAGTGGCTCTGTGCGATATCCGCGGAGTGAGAAGGCCAACCAGAACTGTGTCAAGCCGGGGCACCTCTGTCAATTGGACAATTCGACGGGGCCCGTTTACATTTGAGCTAATTACGTGATATTCGGAAGAGTGTCTTGAGTTCGAAAGAGTCTTGAGTGTTCCGGATTTCTCCTGATATTGTTATTAACTCCGCGGGCGTCAAAACTGGAGGCACTATTTCCGCAATCAGATTCCTCCGTCAATATATTCACGCAACCGAACTTGAATCCACCGCGCCGAAGTGTCCAAATAGCCGACGCAATTATTCATACAATTCCTGCATTTCGGCAACAATCGGCCGTAGTAGGGTGTACGCCCTGGCGGCCTTCAAGAAGGCGAGCGCAGTTGCAGTCGGAGGCGAGCTTCCTGTCTTGGTATGGCGCCAGATCTTGTGCCTGCAGTGTGCGAGTTCCATATCCAGCCTCCAGCTCTCGCTCTTCCAACGGTCGTGATGGCAACTTGTACTGCTATTATGTGCAGTGCCGTATGTGACTACATATCGACAGGAGTGTCACTTTGTATGTCCAAGTGGGCCACTGGTCCTCTCAATCATTGATTTTGTCCCTCAATCATCGACCCCCCCGCCCCAATAAGGCTGAATCTTAACCATTGTGTACACGGGCGTTAACTAGATACACATGGTTCTCGGAGCAGCTTTGGGTATCAAAAAGGTAATCCCCCCACCCCACCCCCCACCCCCAACTTCATAAAATCATACTCATGCATTTAGGTAAATCGCTTCGCAGGGCCTCTCACCACCACTTTATATGAGCATCTCGGTCAGAGAGCTAAGCAGGCGAATTTCACCACCAGAACTCAGTATGTCAATTGTGGTGCCGGTTGAAACCACGTGGGATCATTGGCAAATGCGAGTTACTCGCGCACAATACTGGCTCACACCAGCAATTCTCATTTACAAGCTTCAGACGGAGACGAGTTCTGACAGAACTCGTCTCCGTCTGTAGAATCTACATAATCTACAGACGGAGAGCTTCAAAAGCGAGACATCGCGTCGGCGTGGGAGAACTGGCATATCACTTGCCTGCGATGCACGCGCCGACTCGGGCTTCTGCAGTTCGACTCGATGCCGTAAACAAGCTTCTGCTTTCTCCTAGAGCATAACAAATAGGGCGTGTGTTCAGTTATTTGGCCGTCAGGGAGACGAGGCGTTTTGCCACCAGGCACGGCTTGCTTCGCGTCATCCTGTTCAGCTGTGAAGTCGTGTTTTGGGTCAAACGTTTTGCTGGAGCTGTTCGTAATGCGTGCCATGGAAGCTGTGCGTCATTATGTGATGTTCATTGCCCACTTCGTCATCCGAAGGCAAGCTATTAGCGGTAGATGTTCATGTACGCGATTGAATGCAATATTCTATGATATTTGAGAGAGACAGTGAAGTTAGGCAATCTGACAATAGCTTTGTGAGTTGGAAACAGCACCCTTGCACTAGACGATGGGCGTTATGTTGGCTTTTTTGCACGCCTCTGGGAATTCGGAGGTGCTTTGTTTGGGGTGACTTCTTCAACAGCTTGGTGAGTGGCTCGTACTTGGGAATCTTTATCATGTTCAAGTTTTGGGTAGAACGGTGGTCTGAACCAGTTGATTGGTGTGGGTAGGGTGTAACAAGAATGGCCAAAACATCCTGTTGGGTGGTTATGCTTCCATTCGAAGTGAGCACAGACTTTCTGTTTCTGTCTCATCTCATCAGCAACCTCGATGGACAATTTGGGCCATTTGTTGTGCAAATATATGCTGTAATTATTCTGCATTATGTAAGTATATTCACTGTCCCTGACTGGGGTATTGTCAGTCCCCTGTTTCCTCCTCGTCTTGATTTGAAAGTTTTGGGTGTCTGAATAGGGCGTGGAAAACAGCTATGCCGATACATTAAGGTTTACCGCATCTAACTGCGGTGAGTCTGTTTACATTCCTTCCAACGTTTTTCTATGTCTACCTGGAATTAGTCTTCCCCAACTGTTCATTGTACTTGACTACCCGGCTGGATGGTAACCGGACAAATGTACGTAAAGCAAATGTAAGTATGGTAGATGTACGTACACAAATGTACGTAAGAAAATGTACGTAAGCGCAGATGTACGTATGACAATTGTATGTAAGCGCAGATGTACGTATGGCTAATGTACGTAAGCGCAATTGTACGTAAGCGCAAATGTAGGTAAGCGCAAATGTACATAAGCGCAAAAGTACGTATACGCAAATGTACGTAAGCGCAAATGTACGTATGCCAAATTTACTTAAGCGCAAATTTACGTATGGCAAATGTACGTTTGCGCAAATGTACGTAAGAGCAAATGTACGTATGGCATATGCACCTAACCAAATGTGCCTAAACGCAAAGGCACGTATGACTAAATGTACGTACATTGGCTCATACGTTCATTTGCTCTTGCATTATTTTAGGTTTACGTATTGTTTCGCTTATGTACATTTGCGCTTACGTATTTTTGCGCTTACGTACATTTGCGCTTACGTACATTTACGCTTATGTACATTTGTGCTTGCGTACTTTTGCCATACGTATATTTGCACTTTCGTACAATTGCCATACGTACATCTGCGCTTACGTACAATTGCCATACGTACATCTGCGCTTACGTGCATTTGCATACATACCTTTGTCCAGTTACCGCAAATGTACGTATGACGTACATATCTCCCACACTGCCGGTGTGGTGCCTGTGGATACCTCTCCCCAGACACGCCAGGAGTGGGGGGGGGGGGGAGGAGTCCATAGTGAATTCGGGCCCATTAAGTATAGTGCATGCCATTGGTCTAGTGTTATACTTGCTTCCAATAAATGTTCCAGATCCTCCTCCGAAACCACGCTGAATCTCCGTCCATGCAATGCGGCGAGATTTTCTAAGGCATTCCACTGTCAAGGTCTAGGCTTAGAACTGGAACACAACAGAGCATGATTTTGTGCACCAATGCATTCTTGGGCGGGGAGAAAATCTCCGATTTTTAAAAAACCTAATATTGCTAGGCATTAGAGCTTGAAGAGAAAGGTACTATTGTAATATTGCCTTCTCGTTCTACTCAGCGTCCTTTGCCGATGGCGGCATGCCGTTCCATACTGGTCCAAGCTACTGGTTCACATACTAGCGTGGCAATGACACTTGCGGCGTAGTTGATAACTGTTCTCCACTTTATCAGGCATTTCACGGCTTTTAATGACAGCTTGTGCTCATCATTAAATGATTTTGTTATTGTACCTATTTCGACGTTAATATTGTCGTTCAGCAAATTGTGTAATGATGGTGCAATCGCTAAAAAAAAATGTTGCTGGCACACAGCATGCAGGGCGCCACCCTGCTAATAGGCGATGGTGTCCAGTCAGAAGCCGTCTTTCATCTGCGTCACAAGCTGTCCGTTCCTATGGTCGTGTTTCGCCGACGTTAGCCAGCGGCAGCGAAAGCCCTGGTCGACAGCCATATTTTCAGCGGTTAAGAATTTCCGGCACGCGCTGCTACGAAAGTCACGATGCCGCGCAAAGATGCTAATTCTTGCGTAATGGAAAATTATGCCGTATGGAATTTGGAAATGAGGAGCTCCGAGACTCCGAAGAGTCGCGTTTGAACCTGTGCGCTCCCCGGATTGCGGTCGGATCCGAAGAAGTTTGCTGGGGTCGAACACGGTGTGCCTGGATCTGGTGGGATCTGATGAGATGAGGTGACGTGGGCGAATTGAGATGAATCCATCAGGAGTGACGTGCGTGAACTAAGAGCAATGTATGTGTACGTGTTCACTTCCGTTTTCGCTGCTATGCCCCGATGCTGCCCTGCTACCCATCTTGTGTTGCACTCCATCACGGCGCAGCAGCGACAGAGTCACGAGTGGCCGTGGCCAGGTCACACACAGAGTACCGGCCGCCGCTCAGGTCGGTCTCCGCTCAGGTCGGTCTCAGCTCAGGTCGGTCTCAGGTCGGTCTCAGCTCGGTCGGTCTCAGCTCAGGTCGGTCTCAGGTCGGTCTCAGCTCAGGTCGGTCTCAGCTCAGGTCGGTCTCAGGTCGGTCTTGGTCTCTCAGCTCAGGTCGGTCTCAGGTCGGTCTCAGCTCGGTCGGTCTCAGCTCAGGTCGGTCTCAGGTCGGTCTCAGCTCAGGTCGGTCTCAGGTCGGTCTCCGCTCAGGTCGGTCTCAGCTCAGGTCGGTCTCAGGTCGGTCTCAGCTCGGTCGGTCTCAGCTCAGGTCGGTCTCAGGTCGGTCTCAGCTCAGGTCGGTCTCAGCTCCAGGTCTCAGCTCAGGTCGGTCTCAGGTCGGTCTCAGCTCAGGTCGGTCTCAGGTCGGTCTCAGCTCGGTCGGTCTCAGCTCAGGTCGGTCTCAGGTCGGTCTCAGCTCAGGTCGGTCTCAGCTCAGGTCGGTCTCAGGTCGGTCTCAGCTCAGGTCGGTCTCAGCTCAGGTCGGTCTCAGGTCGGTCCCTCAGGTCGGTCTCAGCTCAGGTCGGTCTCAGGTCGGTCTCAGCTCATGTCGGTCTCAGCTCCAGGTCTCAGCTCAGGTCGGTCTCAGGTCGGTCTCAGCTCAGGTCGGTCTCAGGTCGGTCTCAGCTCAGGTCGGTCTCAGGTCGGTCTCCGCTCAGGTCGGTCTCAGCTCAGGTCGGTCTCAGGTCGGTCTCAGCTCGGTCGGTCTCAGCTCAGGTCGGTCTCAGGTCGGTCTCAGCTCAGGTCGGTCTCAGGTCCAGGTCTCAGCTCAGGTCGGTCTCAGGTCGGTCTCAGCTCAGGTCGGTCTCAGGTCGGTCTCAGGTCGGTCTCAGCTCAGGTCGGTCTCAGGTCGGTCTCAGCTCAGGTCGGTCTCAGGTCGGTTCTGCTCAGGTCGGTCTCAGCTCAGGTCGGTCTCAGGTCGGTCTCAGCTCGGTCGGTCTCAGCTCAGGTCGGTCTCAGGTCGGTCTCAGCTCAGGTCGGTCTCAGGTCCAGGTCTCAGCTCAGGTCGGTCTCAGGTCGGTCTCAGCTCAGGTCGGTCTCAGGTCGGTCTCAGGTCGGTCTCAGGTCGGTCTCAGCTCAGGTCGGTCTCAGGTCGGTCTCAGCTCAGGTCGGTCTCAGGTCGGTCTCAGGTCGGTCTCAGCTCAGGTCGGTCTCAGGTCGGTCTCAGCTCAGGTCGGTCTCAGGTCGGTCTCAGGTCGGTCTCAGGTCGGTCTCAGGTCGGTCTCAGGTCGGTCTCAGGTCGGTCTCAGGTCGGTCTCAGGTCGGTCTCAGGTCGGTCTCAGCTCCAGCACGCCACTTGTCGTCCGAGGCGCAGGCCAAAACAAGGCCGCACTCAGGGTCAGGGCCGGTGGATCAGGGCGTTAGGGGGTCAGGGGGTTTGTCCCCTGTTGAAATTATGGGGGACAAGACTCTGCTTGACCCCCACTTCTGTGTTGGCCTATTGGATGGTCAGAGGGCCAAGCGAACCTGCATGTACGTAATTTGCATGGCAACAACATTACATTTTTACGCTCATATCAAACTCTAATTCAGCGTATTATGAGTATGCTTGATTGCTCATCATAAAAGATGTACAAGAGTAGATTACATTGAGAATGTCATCAATATTATACTCAGATACTATAGCATTAACCGGCGCGAATAAATCAAATGTGACATGTTTTGCTCATGCTTACGGTTAGGAGCGAATCGAAGGGGACTGGGGACATGTGCCCCCATGAGAATGTAGCGCCCCTTCGGTCGTGAAAAGGTGGCCCTCTGGGAAGACTCGAGTGCACCCCCACTCGATTTTTTTTTCAGTTAGAGACGCCCCTCTGAGAGGAAAAGGCACCACTCCTGGAAGCCCCAAGTACACACCCTCGAATTTGTCAACGAGAGGCTCCCCTCCCTCATTTTTTCCCATCAAAGGTGCCCATCAGAAGGAAAGTGGCGCACCTCCGGACATGAGTCCCTCCCCTCCCATGGCAATTCCTGGATCCGCCCCTGCTTATGGTAGCATAAGATTAAACACAATGCATGAAGGCCTGGTATGCAACTACAACAGCGACGAAGCGGAGAGAAACAACGTACCTAACTCTCGGCGTACTTCATTTTATAAAAAGAAAACATTGCATGCATTGCTACCACGGAAAGTAGGTGGGTACTTCTTTACCTACCCACGTAGCACAGGCGAAAAATCTTATCTAGTTGAAGGGGCGATTACCCCCTCATGTTGCAGAATCCTGCAAGCGTGAGTATTGCTCCCATTCAACATTGACCAATGATAATCATGAAAATATTACTATTTGGGGAGAAGTATGCCGAATGCATGAGGGGTGTGGTTCAAGAGCGCGAACATAACACCTACGGGCATAACAAGTGATATTTTACTGAGGAGAACAAACTTAGGGAGAGCTTGTTCTGCGTACACAATCATGCCACTCAGTGTTATCCCCAGTTTTTCCCCTAGCTCAGCTTGGCAATTAATCTTATGATATCCATAAAGATTACGAATGTTGTTAGGGGTGCTGGGATGAAAGGCATGACTAATTTACTGCGCTGTGAAGCTTAAATGCTCTGCACAGTACCCGGAAATGAAATTGGGAGCGACAAAGTACACCGATGTTCGTCATCAACAGCTTATTATTACTATGATAATTATTACGCTCTGCTCATTATAGGCAACGAGTTATAAGTGACGATGTCGGATCTTTCCTATGATAAAACTGGCACTAACCACGTCTGCATCGGTATGTTAATGACGGGTCTAGATCATGGAAAATGTAATTTCCTAGAGGAATTTGAAAAGCTGTCCTGAGAGAAAAATGTTGGACTCATCCAATAATAATTCCCGAAGCGGGACAGAGGACCGTCCAAAGTGACGTCTCCGTGCGTGGGAAGGCTGGGGACATAAGGCTAAGATATGTCGCACTGACATTGGTGCGGTGCACCTCGGACACAGCGGCGTCTCGTCACCACTCAGGAGATACCGGTGCGTCGCATAGGTATGTCCCGAACGCAGGCGACACAGGGACACCTCGTGGCGTCTGTTTCGGTGTGAAGATAAAGCCCACTCACCAATACACTGCTTCATTTTTTCAGCTTATTGTTTGTTAAGGAGTCACAGCTTGCCTGCCACTTCCTGAATATAAATCCATTCATATCTGAGTAGAAGTCACTACCAGGAAGCGGGAGGGAACGTGTGCACTGAGCCCGTGCATCTCGTTTCGCTGCGACATCAGCGGCCTCGTTTCCACAGATTCCCACGTGGGTTGGAATCCAACATGGGACAACCGTTGTCACAGTGCATGTCAGAGCGATAAGACTACGTAATGTCAACTTTGTGGTCAAATCTGCGCCTTCGTAAACAATCATGCATAGGCGAGTCCGGACCAATCAGAGATCAGAGAGCGACATAGTTGCAACAAGGTGATCTATCGGCACCACATGAGGTTCGTGCAACCACCTTGAGGACATTCAGAGACTTAAAGCACCCATATCTAAGCATTTTGAACTGATGTATATATGTCAGTTGGTTGCCGAGAAGGATGCCGATGAATTTGATCACCGTCTCCGTTGGATTTTCTGAGACATATAATCTGATTTTCATATCCGGACAGTTTTGACGCCGGCAAAAATGCATGGCGACCGTTTTTGTCACCGAGAAATGGAAACCGTTCATCTTCGTTCAGCGTTCAAGCCTGGCGACAGCGAGCTGTAACTGTCTCTGCATTATTGGTGTTGAAGTACTGGACGTCCAGGTCAAAGTCCAACAATGAACGGGATATTCACGGCGACAGAACAGAGCCGATAACGTTGATCATAATAGCGAATAGGGCACAGCCTTGGAGAATGCAGTTCACCTGATGAACTATCTCGAGAGTCGCTCACCAACACGGATTCGAAACCGACGGTTTGCTGAAAAGTTCTGGAGAAAGACAGTCATGGAACCTCGCAGGCCATACTCACATAGCTTCATCAGAATTTCATGTCGCCATGCGATGTCGAAAGCACCCTTTATGTCAAAGAAACACAGCCCCAACATGACGATGTTGTGCAAAAGCTGCCCGCATTGCAGTGTCAATTGCAACTAGGTGCTCAACGGTGCTTCAATTTTTATGCAATCACCCTGAGCATTTGATAAAATAGTACTGTCCTGCAGGTATCAATGCAGCCGAGCATTCACCATTCGTTCCATCAGTTTACATGTCGAGGAAATTTAACATATGGGACGAAAATGCAATGGCTGGATCCCACTCTGCACCGGTTTCAGAACAAGTACAATTGTAGCTTCCCGCCAGGCCTCATGAAACTCGCCGTTCTCCCACAGAGAGTTAAAAGCATTCAGTATACCATTGCATGCGGATGGGGGAAAAGGTTGAAACATTTATTGTTGCACTAAATCTGGACCCTCGGAGACATTCCTCAGCGAGCAAATTCCTGAGGACAACTCATCCGTGGTAAATCGCTCCTCGAGTTGTCGCTCCAAACCAACCAACCAACCAATTCGCTCTAGCAACCAAACAACCAACCAACCAAACCAAATCAACCTAATCGCTCATTCAGGCTAGCTGTTCTGAAATACAAAAATCCACCCTTATTTTTTCGTTACGGAGACGATAGCACAGAAAATCTTGGCAGTGTTTCCTCCTTTGCTGCGTTCTACGAGGGATTGCCAATCGTGTTGGCCACTTCGGAAGTGTTCATGGCAGCCTCTCAACCTATCTGTAGTTCCGGAAGTGGAGCCGATCAACGGTGCCCGGATATTCTCTTGATGCCAGACCAGACATCCGTTAGAGGAGTGGAGCGGTTCAGCTGACCAACGTAGTTCGTCCAGGATGCTCGCTTGGCGTCCCGTACGATGTGCCGTGTATGATGCCTGAATTTTATAAACATGATTAGGTTTATCGTCATGTTGTTTTGGTTAAAAACGCTACATGCACGCTTGCGGGCGCGAATAGTCTCCCGGCACTGATCAGTCCACCATGGCACTGGAGTAAGCCGAGGTGCCACAGAGGTCTTCGGGATGCGCTGTGTGGCTGCTTCAATGATGACTGAAGTAAAAGCAGCCATTGAGAGTGGACGGCTGTCGGGGGCAATGGTGAGTTTAGTTTCCAGCTTGGCCTCGAAATCACTCCAATTTAATTTGGTATGGTGCCACTGTTGGGGCCTCGTGCCAAAAACAGGTTCAGTCTGATATTCCAACCAGACCGGAAAATAGTCACTTCCCAGCTGATCGTCGGCAACAGACCAAATAAAGCACTGAGAAATTTGACGACTGCACAAGCTCAGGTCTATCTCAGATGTACTCCAGGAGGGAAGAGTAAAATGGGCTAACGAACCACCATATAAAAGACATAGCGATTCGGCATCAACAAAACGTTCTAGGAAACGTCCACGCGTGTTCGTGGAGTCACACCCTCAAACTGTATGGTGATGATTAAAATGTCCATGTAGTAAAACAGATGGGGTAGCTCCAGCATTAAAAGGCTGAGCTTTACCGATGGGAAAGCACCTCTGGTGGCACTTACACCAAAACAACTGTCATTGCATGGCGGTCGACGCTCATACGTGCAACAAAAGCCTGGAGCGATGTCTGTAGGGACAGGTGCTGCGCTGGGACACTGGTGCACAACTAAAATAACGCCGCCATGTGCAATTGTGTCAGCAACGATAACATCCTTCCGAAAGGTAGAGTAGGTTATAATGGTGCATTGGATGCTTGCGGACAGCGTGGTCTCCTACAGACATCAACAGTGGGGTTGCGACAAAATATAATTTTTTGTAGATCAGTAAAATTCACCCAAGACCATGCATGCTCTACTGTAAAGCAAACGAGGGCATTTCTATTGATGACTAGTGTTGACTAGGTTAGCAACAATATAAAGTCAGAGCAAAAACATGTACGAGTATACAATATGGATTAGTCGTCCAAAAACTAGCAGTGACTAGGATGGACTACGTGCGTTTTAAAAACTTAATATCCGTCTTCCCCCGAGCGAGAGGATCGTCGGTGAATCAGAAGGCTCATCGCCACTCGATCCAATGGACTAAGTCCTAGGGCGGGAGCTTGGCGATCCTTGTCCCGGCGGAGAGCCAGACGACGGCAGGCTTCGCTTCTGGGGGCCCAGTCGGGGGGACGCGGGCAGGGCCCATCTCATTGACAGTCTGGGCTCCCACCGGTCCCTCAACTTGGAATGTCTGATGAGCTCCGATGAGATCAGCTCAAAGCGGACATGATCCGGTGAGGTCCGATTGGCTCCTGCTCGATATAGCTCGGTATGACACGGTTAAATTGATCTGGTTGGATCTGGTGATGATGTCTGGATCCAGTGTTGCCCGACCGGGTCAGGTACAGTGGTGGGCGTGTGTACAGATTTGTGTTATGGAATCACCGGAAATCAGCGGGCTTTAGCTGGATTTGGTAGCATTCGATTGCATCCGGCTGGATCCGGTAGTGCTATGTGGGTTCAGCCGGATTGGACAGAGAAGGATCGAAGCTGGCTGGATCCGGCCAGATCCGGCCAGCTCTGAACGGACCGGATATAATCTGGTGAGGTTCGACGGAATCCAAGGTGTGCGCCGAGACTGCAGCAAGCTCCGGAGCTCAGGAACTCTGGAGTTCTGGAGCTGCTGGAGCTCTCTCCGGGTTCGGTGTGGGAAAGATTAATGTGCGCTTCAGCGGGGGCGATAGTGTTTGGCATTCTCCGGTGAGATAAAATTGGACCTGAAGAGGCCCGGTGAGTACCAGCGATGCCTAGCAGTGTGGTGGAATCGACCGGAGCACTTATGCGGATTAGTTAGCGTCAGGTCAGGGTGGACTAAGTCAGGTCAGTGCAGGACAGATCATGATGCATTAGGTTAGGTTGTGCTGAGTTAGGCTGGCAATGAGTGGGTCGGACTATTTTAAGTCAAGTGTTGTCGTTGGTTTGGATGAGGAGGATCGGGTCGAGTCAGATGAGGGCAAGTCAGGTCAGACCTGGTCAAGTTGGGTTTCGGTATGTTCAACTAAGAACCGGTCCGGTCCGGTGGGTGTTGGTGACGTCCAACTGTGGTGGGCGGCGTGAGGTGACCAGAGGTGAAAAAAGCGTCCAGCCTGTTACCTACAGAATATCGAACACCACTAGGCTGTCACATGTTGATGGCTCTCAGTAACACCCCGTACGCATGTGTGCGAGCGCTAAATATCGACGATGATGCGGAAGTGGAACAAAGAAGAATGATTTAGTCTATATATGATCTTCAATTTCAATTCAATTACATCAAGCATGTCTGGTGCAAGGAACGATCAGACCATTGGGACAATGCAAACAAACTGACCATCATGCTCAAAGATTTAGGTCAGCACACTTTGCAGTTTCATCATGTGCACATGTTGACTTGCTTCGTCGTCTCCATTGGAACATGCATACAAAACAAATTCAAATAATTAATTAATATGTGAAATTACAACACACCCCATAAGCTAATCTTGCAACTTTTGGGTGTATCCATAAATATATTGGTATTATTGTGGTGTAATGTGCTCACAATATCTTTTACAAATATTTAACTCAGCAAAGCAAAACAACAGGTTAGGCTAGCTTTAATTGCGCAAATGTGCTTATTTTATTTCAGACAAAAATGGGCTATTTTTTATCTGAAAAAAGGTAAGGCCAGGTTATGTTTCTTAACATTGTTATATTATTGAACACACAAATTGTGACTACATTGAAGAAACAATTTAAAAGGAGGTAGGCTAAACCAGGCTAGGTTATGTTAGGTATAAAAAAATAATAGTACATTATTTTGCTTTCCAACTAAAAATAATCATTTCTGATGGGAATCAGTGGTCACATCAGCTTCATCATGCTGATAAACATGGCATTGAAACATGCTGTTCTCCAAATCCAATGACTCCTTGAAAATTAAATTTGCCAATACAAATTGAATTCCCTTGTACTACAGCTCCAATATCAAGGACAGAGTGTCATAGGTCATATTTTGTATTGGTTTCAAGTAATTTATAATGTGGTATTTGGTAAGTAATTTGGTCAATGCAACAAGTCATGCTTATGACAAAACATGGGCCTTGGTCCAAATAAATCAAACCCAAGGAAGTGACCAGATGAAGTTATTAAAATACCAAAGGCTCATATTGGAAGAACCAAAACATTTGTTTCATGATAAGGATCCCACAAGTCTGAGTGTGGCAAAATGCCTGAAATTATATGTTGGACTTAGAAATATTGTGCATATAATACTGCACCAAACAGTTTTATATGGCTGGGTAATTACACAAGGTGTCATAGTATTTTTGCTTGCACATGAACAAAACACCTTCAAGATTGCCAAATTTTGCAGATATGATGTTGGTTGGTAGAAATACATTCACTCTAACCTGCACTTCCTGCAGCAATGTGCCATGATTGCCACCGGCCTCCTCCAAAAGCAGTGTTTTTCAGCCGGATAGGTAAACCGGCATGCTTTGCCTTCATATGCCTATTCAACGATCTTGACTGGCCATTAAATTTGCAACCAGGATAGCCACAACGCACCATTTCTCGTGATGGTGGTGTCATATTAGCACTCACACTAACTTGGGCACTAACACCATATTAGGTAGATAAAACCAGCTTTGAAACAAACTGCGCCGGAAAACGGACTGTTGCGTCGTATTCAATCCCTGGGCGGTGACAGGACACTGTCCCGTCCCCGTCTGCCAAGATTGCCGAAAGTGACGTCTGGTAACGGTTGAGGGCATCGACGATTGCAACAAAAGTATTTGTGATCGGTAAAATCCGAAGGAACTGTGAGCATCACAAAGAGTGGGGCTATCCGCGCATGCAACTTTCTCCGCAAAATGTTATTTGACAGTAGTGTCGAGAAAGTGGAAAGCGGAGCCTTTTTCACGGACTGAAACACGTGCAGCCCGTGTCACGATGACTGCGCCCGCACACTCTGCAGCCACTGATCGTCAATTGGAAAATTGTAGCCGGTACATGGGGCCATGATGTGAAAGTGACGGAAGTTGCCAAGTTTAGCCGTTTCCGAGAGACCCAATCGTGAAAAACGCTAAAAAAACATAGCTTCCGCTTTCCACACCCCCCTCGCGTGAGTGTGGTGTGTGACTCGGAAACGGTTGCCACAGCGATGTTGACAATTGTCGTGGTAACACTGAGGTGTTGGTTTGGTGTCGATCGGTCCATTGGTTGTCGAGATATGGCGGTCTGAATCGGGTCGATGGGGAGCGCTAAAATTGGTGATTTTCCGAACGCAAAATCTCAGTTTTACATGCTATTCCTATGGGCGACCGGTCATTCACCGGACACCCGTTCTCTCAGGACCCCAGTGACGCGCACGCGCAACACGTTGACCCGACCGCAACGAAATTGTGCCCGACGGATAGCCAACATTTGGGGCTTTCACGTGATGTCAGCCATATCTCGTTACCTGTGATGTGAGCCGTGCCACACGCCACAAACTGCGCCGGAAAACGAAACTGTTGCGTCGGGCTCAATCTCTGGACGGGGACGGGATAGTTCGTAGGTGACAGGCTTACCACGGCAATGTTAAAACCTATGGACTTTACCACGAGTGGTATAGTTTTTTCAGCCTCCCCCCCCCCCTGTCCCCTCGATCATAGCTACTAAATTGTTTCTGTACGCTTCTGATACATTTACTGAAACAAGATGAGTACGTATATGTCTGGATGGTTAGGAAATACAAATTGACTGGGTATGTGAAGAGGCAAAACGGCCTGATTATAAATACAATCCATACTCAATGATAATACGGTACCGTAAGTTGTCACCATAACCGGGGATATTTTTCAAGTATCTGTCACCCACGCTCGTGGCCGAGTAGCCGGTTTTTTCACCTTTGGAGCTGACATAGGTTTCGGTCGGTTTGATGTGACTGAATGTAATTGAATCTTGGGTGGGCAGCTTAGGTGCAAGACGCTCGTCTCTCAACCGAAGGGTTGTGGATTTAAGCCCCGCCTGTCGCTACTCTTCGCCCGCGACCAATCGACGTGAGAGATTGGCGACGTAATATGGCCCAGAACAATCGATGCGTCGTAAAAATAGCAATAACCAATGCAATTGAACCTGGTAAACAAGGCGCCTACGACATGCCATAGCTAAATATAGCTTAGCTACCTGTCTATGCAGGTAAGCTTCATGCATGCACATCTGTTTGGGGGTCATTAACCTCTGAACTGGACAGCTCCTGTTCAGCCATGTCACCTGACGTCAGGTTAGAGGATCAGAGCTGTTTGGTTTCACAGGCATAATGGTTAACTCTCTCTCTCTCTCTCTCTCTCTCTCTCTCTCTCTCTCTCTCTCTCTCTCTCTCTCTCTCTCTCTCTCTCTCTCTCTCTCTCTCTCTCTCTCTCTCTCTCTCTCTCTCTCTCTCTCTCTCTCTCTCTCTCTCTCTCTCTATATCTCTCTCTCTCTCTCTCTCTCTCTCTCTATATATATATATATATATATATATATATATATATATATATATATATATATATATATATATATATATATATATATATATATATATATATATATATATATATATATATATATATATATATATATATATATATATATATATATATATATATATATATATATATATATATATATATATATATATATATATATATATATATATATATATATATATATATATATATATATATATATATATATATATATATATATATATATATATATATATATATATATATATATATATATATATATATATATATATATCTCTCTCTCTCTCTCTCTCTCTCTCTCTCTCTCTCTCTCTCTCTCTCCACTGGAAGCTTGTCTTGAATAACGACCGAACCGCTACCGTTAACGCGATCAAACTGTGAATACCTTCGAGCAAACAACTAGACTATCTGAACAAAAGCAGCCCAGGGCATTGCTGATCAGGTCATTATGACGACACGATCACATATGGGTGCTCACATCTCGACAACAATGCCTTGTCTAATAGAAAGTTCGAATCACACGTGGAGACCTCTCGAGGTTCCGAGGAATCCAGCAACATGAATTGCATTGTATTTAGACTGATTACTTCTTACAATGCCATTCATTTTCAGTAATTCCAACCCAATCAAGTAATTATTCCAGCAACGTAATTAATGTGAAAATAATTATGATCCAGGGAGGGTCCAGACAGAGCCCAACGAAGCCAGGGAGAACTTTACCCCCTACCAGCCCCTTCGGAGTCTCCATACATGGTTCAAATGAATAAATGCGTGTCGCTGAGAGCACACCTCCCAATTGGTAGTATGCATTCAAGTGTGTCGGGTCCATCTGACATAACCATATCCTGATTTAAGGTCATGTTAGGTCAAATGTGTGTGCGCTTTGCATGCGTGACTCTGTTGTTCAGCAAGCGTTTAGATGCACTCTGACGACGTTACACTACCCATCTGGGGACCCTACATCTATAAATGTCTCGTGACATGACCAACCATCATCCCTGAGGTCATTGAGGTCACCTGGACTGTTGTCAAAATTTTACAACTGTTGGTTAACATTTTTTGGTCAAATTTCTTGGCTAAAATGGACGCTAGATTGTCATCCGCATTTTATATTAGGCTGCAGTGTTTCTCGATGTTTATCCTGGGATAGCAACCCAATTCATGGCAACATACAGCGTTACACATTAGTGCGACATAGTGTCGCATGACTCCGATGAGCGTATGAGCTCTTTTTGGTTAAATATACGACTGAATAACGTCGATTTTTCTCATCCAGCGCGTATTTTGGACTGACCAACATGCATCGCGTGCAGCAGGTCAGCAGGTCTGCAAATGCACGGTCACCTAGCATGCTCTCATTTGACCCGCTCCTGATTTGACCCGCTCCTGATTTGACCCCAGGCATGTGACTATGCAAATGCCAATTTTACAGTGTTATAGGAGCGATAACTGATACAAACAATTCAATGCGCATTTTCCACAGTTAAGCAACGGTCCAGGAATATTCAAACTCTTCTTACTTGACCTGACCTGACCTGTGATGTCAGTGGTGACATCACAGGCCAGCAAAGCTACATCTAATCAGACGAATGCATGTTAGGCTTTCCATTGCGCTTGGTTTCATTTCGATCCGTCTATTGGTCCCGGGGGCTATGGAGCTATGAAGTGGGCTACCTGCTCTCCCCCAGTGACTGGTGTTTGAGAGAATATGCCAGTCAACGGCTCGGACCTTGCATTGAACCTCGTACTGGATCCAGTACAGCCGACCTCAGAGCAGTCGGTACGGTTCACGGGCACATCAGGCCGCCACAAATGTGCCATTCGTCACTTCTCAGCGCCAGCCGTCCTCTTCTCACGCCTCACTTGGCGTCAGCGCAGGCTCATCATGTTTTTTTTTCTGGCGTGTGACATCGTCTCCGCGGCACCCATATCTTGCGACTGAGACCTTTCCTGGGACACTCGGCAGATTATTGCCGCTGAGCCTGATGTTTTGTGGCGCAAATCACGTGTAATGACGCTGTGCAGCGGTGGCCTCGCGGCCTCCTGAAGCCGACGACACTTGATGCTGCCCGTTCCGAGTTGCGTCCAGAGCGGCTGGAGAGGACACGATCTTAGGCCTGTTGAGGCACTCATCCTATGAAATGAGGATGTTCCACTGTTGCGTATGCTCCACTGATGCGGATGTTCCACTGATATGGATGTTCCACTGATGTGGATATTCCACTGATGCGGATGTTCCACTTGTGCGGATATCCCACGGATGTGGTTCGGAGGTGTTGTTGGGAGCATCAACACGGGAACATTAGGAACAGATCCGGAAATAAATTTGGGTGCAGCCGTAGCCTATAACGGATCATCATGAGCTATGCAGAGTAGGGTGTCCATTATGAGCCACGTTCAAGGCGCTGTCCCAGTTGCGGACCATTTTCAGCTTCCGCTGTAATTGCGGAAGACCGGCAACAACGGCTGGCAGCGGCCGGAAAACTAAGCGCCATTGTAATGCATTGAACAGGGAATTGTGTCGGATTTATTGTTTTTGTCTGAACGTTCCACATGTCTACCTCAGGGGACTAATTGCAGGTGAAGCTTGCTGTGCTGGGGGGCAATTTTTCATGATTATGGCACACTCCCGGCAAAAGCAGTCAAGCTAGTGTCTCGAAACACACATTACGTTCGGCTCGTGTGCCGTGGACCTGGACAGACCCAAGCTGTCAGTCGGCCGTCCTGCCGACGACACGCTGTTAGCAATCACGGGCAGCCGCGGCAGACTGGCGGAGACGCGACAGTCACACACGAAATTTTGAGAGCCACAGCTTTATAAAAACGTATGCACCGTAGGTGAAGTTTTCCATCTTTGTCCGGGCTCGAGTCCTCCAAGATTTCACTGAGTCATAATAATGTTGGATTTGAATATGAGGCTCTAGCCCTGTAATGTTTTTAGGCAGCTAATTCAATGCCAGAGTATTGTTTTAGGCTCTGCTATTCTAGGAAGCGCCACCTCCACAGCAGTGAATACTAGTGCAACAATGTATGCCACATCATCTCGGTTGTCAGCTTGTGCAATTCTACTGATCCATTACCCCTCTCGCTGGCCAGAACAACTTGCAGATTTCGCATGAAATCCTATGAAATAATGCACTTTATAAATGTATATATATATATATATATATATATATATATATATATATATATATATATATATATATATATATTATTTTTATATATATATATATATATATAGATATATATATAGATATATATATATGTTTATATATATACCTATATATTTATATATATGTGTATATATATATATATATATATATATGCATATGCTCCACCTTCACTTATATTTCAAGGTTGAGCGTGGAATGATATTGATCCTAAGTCATGGGTACATTGGGAGTATACCACATTAAAAAGAGTATCCAGGTTGGCACGTTGCATCGGCCTAAACTATGGTTTCGAAAGAAATAAAAATAAACATTTCTGTATGCATTGGGAGGACCAAGGTGCCCTCGATAGCATACAAATCCACACCCATGATGATGATTATTAATAAGCAGAGAAATGGGTGTTCATTTGTATACTTTTGAAGGAGCAAGTGTCCCTCAATGTTGGTTTCCCCCAATAATTTCAACTTTTAACATGTGACCCTATGGAGTGTGCCCCAAATCCATTTCTGCCCACCCAATTGCCTCCAACTATTGTGCCATCCCCCCATTAATTTTCGAAATTCACACCCCTGAGTAGAGACTCAGTTCTAAGTAGTTGGTGGTCAATATGGAAGCAGGAAGAGGGATACTACTTGATCACAGGCATCCAGTAGTTGGAGGTCGATATGTCGAGACCATGCATAACGAAACCACGTGTTGATTGCGCCAGGTAAGGTGTGCTAGGGTATCTATGGGAGCAGGAAGAGGAACACTACGCAATCACAGGCATTTGCTTAATTAGCCCATGGGTGAGAGGCACAAGGTGCCCCTCCCTCCTGTGTGATCTTTTTATTTAACTCCTGAGCGTTTGGGAAAATTATCCTGAATCTGAGTGACATTTCCGTACAATCTTTTCCACATAGGATATCACTTTCTTAGCTTCCTACTTTGCGGCTTCAGGAGCGTCTTCCGGAAGCATGTTCGGAACATTTTCTTCTTCTTTTTTTGCAACGCCATAACATGCTTGGATTCTGCGGTCTATAACTTCGAAAATATTGGGTCATTCTTAACGAAACTTGCCAACAAATGTTGGAAGACCATGGGCTGGATGACGTGGACGGCTTGCGCATTTGTGCTTATAAGAGGCGCGTCCAGGGTGGGTAAGAAACATGATAAACTTTTTCCTGCCGAAATTCACACAATTTGTTAAATGTACTAGCGAACCATTTAGCTACCTCAACGATTATGAGAGATTGAGAAGGGCTTAAACAATTTCGAAGGAAAGTGTAATACAGAAAAACAAGCCCCCTATTCTTATAATGATTGTCTATGCTGTTTTTAAAGATGTTCAGTGTGTTGCTACTGACAATGGTTCCTGGCAGCTGGTTCCAGTGTTCTACTACCCTGTTGGTGAAGAAAGACTGTCTTAACCTTGCCCTGCTGTGATTAACTCTAATTTTGAATTGATGACCTCTAATTGCATCATTTCTGTTAACTTCATACATTTCCCTGAGATATCCCTGTTCCTGATCATGAACAAATTTAAAGGAAGGAAGCGAATTGCTCGCCCTCTGACTTGAGATCACGGGCGGATCCAGGAATCTTAATGGGAGACACTTGTCTGGAGGAGCACAATTTCTCCGTAGGGATGCCATTTCCCCGGAGAAGCGCCACTAACTTCGATGCATGTATTCAAGGCGGGGGTACACCAGAGCACTCTCCCCGTCTCCTCCTGTGCCCAGAAGGAAGCACATTATACCCAGAGGGACGTCTTCAGCTGAATAATTCATGGATGAGGAGTGCACTCGGCTATCCTTGACAGGAGCCTTTTTCTAGTCAGAGGAGCGCCGCACATCTCCAGCAACTCCATGGGTGGGGGAGGCGGCATATGTCCCATTTACCCCCTGGATTGGCCGGTGTTTGATATATTACTGGAAAGCTTTGCAGCATCTAATATAAGTGGCAGGGATGGTCGAATGGTTACAGTGTTGCGCTCTGGGTACCAATGGTCCCGGGTTCAACACTCGCATCGCTTGGGACGTTTTCCAATCCCACAGCCCAGCGGCAAAACTGTGTGGGCGGCGCCATTAGCCGTGAATGTGCGTAAAGTGTGGTGAATCACACAATAAGCAGACAAACAAAGCATCTATTATAAGGCTATTGTGCCGAGTACCAGAAAGTTTAGAATTTGTATCCTTGCCGGTAGTGCATGCAGAGTGGATGAGATGGGAGTCTGGGTCTGGTTTTGCAGGTGCATTTAGTTCCTGAAAGCCGGTTTTTTTGCTCTTATGTCTGTTTCAGGTGGAAATTCGTTAGCCAGACGTTCTGGATGTTCAGGCATGATATTTTTATCAGAGGAAGCTCGTGAGTTCCTGAGTTGTTCGGGAGGCATGCTTTTATCAAAGTTCGTCCATTCACGCGATTTTCATCGGTTACGTTGGCACCAGTTACAGGGTATTTATGCGAGTTCTTACTTGTTAGACATTATCTTGCTCATCAAGGGAGTTCCAGATGTGGCTAATTGTGGTCAGGCATCGTTGTCAAACTTCCCACATAAATATTCACATTGTGACGCCTGGGAACTTCAGCAGAAGCTTAGCATTTTGAAAGGAAATTGCTGTATCTATTATCATGAAGGACACCTGAAGAAGGCTTTCGAAAGGTGAATTTTCCTCCGTTCTTATTTCTGAGAAGGTGGCTACTTTTGGCTATTGTGCGTTGATGTTAAATTGTCAGGACAACTCTCCCTCCCGTCTGCTGGGTGTTCCTGATTCCAGCTATTATGACATTGTATTAACCCGTTCCGTCTAGGGAGTCATTTTCCGTTCCACTAACGTTTTTCGCGCATAGGGAAAAATGGCACACGGCAGCACGCTGATATTTGGCATACCTTTTCCCACGTTAATTTGACATAACCTGTGAATATGTCGAGGTCAGGTCGTCCACGGTCACCGAGATAGTGAAGGTCAAGTGAGGTCACCTCCGAAAAAGTTAAACCAGTCATTATGCTGTAACGGATGAAGATATTGGAATGAAACCATCAGCGTTTATTTATCTTTAGGGACGCAAAGGATTTTGTACACACGAAGGATTTTGTGTTTTTTTTGCGTTTTTCATGAATTATATATTTTTCATATTTGCCATTATGGCTAAGTCGAAGATTCTGGCTAAAGTAAACACTTTTTATGGAACTAAGGCTACTTAAGACAACGTTTCTCGGTGCCCTCTACCCATTAGAAAACAAAAATGTAAAAAGCGAAAGCGCAAAAATTTGAGTATGCAAACAAATTCAACGTTGTACTTTATGGTGGACAAACATTTTGGACCATGGCCGATTTCGCTTACCTTTTTGATTCCAACTAGGTTTTGTTTTGTTTTTAACCTCTTATCCAAAATTAACCTCCCAGAGCTAAAAACATGACCTCAGTTGTGATCTCATACACCCCTTATTGATGGTGGGCGCTGTATGACCATCGCAGTCGATGCGCCCCTAAGCCCAAATAACCAACCAACCAACACCCTTTATTGAAGTCACTTTTTAAGGGGATAAAATGTTGGGGTGGTTTCCGGCCCTACCCGTTCAGCATTTTCCGATGACACCTGTTTTGTTTTCGTGCGACGCTTAGTTTGGATATTAGTGGGAATTATATGATGACCCCTCCCCCCCCCCCCCCGAGACCGGGTGTGAGAATCTGACCGGAAAGGCCGGAAAGACCGGATAGTGTTAAGAAGGTAGTCCTGAAAAGCACCAATTTGGCGCCCGAGGCGCGTCGAAAAATCGCAAACCGAAAAGGACCCCGGCTGGAACGACATAGAGGATAATTGTCTCATTAACCAGCGAAAACCCTCCAAATCAGCTAAATCGGCTCCCCTTCCCTCTGCTACGCCAAAAGTCCCTGATCATACCCCTAAATCAGTACCCTCCGCCACCAATACAAAAATACTGATAACACTGAGTGGACACAGAAACACTTATCTTATTTCCCATGACTTCGTCACTACAGGGATTTTTGTTTGGCAATTCCATGGACACCTACAAAAATATCACGCCCAAAGGCCACCACCGCATTCCAATACTGAGCTGTGGCCCACAAGTTCAGCTTGAAAAGTTCACGGTACATCCCACCCCACAGTGCGATCTGGCGGGAAGAGAGGGAACGGACGGTAACGGAAGTAAGCGAAGAGAGAAGAAGTGATAATGAACGCAGTGCATCCGTGCCGTATTAATCTCGCTTTCCTCATTTCCGCTGACTTAGGGAATTCCTTCAACTTTCAGGCGAAGCTTACTGTGCTTTGACTTTTCCATTACAAGTTATTCAAGTGCATGGTTCGGATGCTTGCGTCGTAAATACGGTCTGTTTAGTTGGTTGTGGACAGGCATTACGCTATGTTGTTTGCTTAACACTCGCCCTGGAGGGCCTCTGAAAATTACGCTCACTGGAGGGGGGGGGGTGGATTCCGCCCCCCGCCCTCAGATCTCGGCTCCTATTAAAGCAGGATAAACGAAATTCGCAGGGTGGATGGGTACGGTAGTGAACTCTATCTTGTGCAAATTTCATGACCTTAGGTCAATATTTTCAAGGGCAAAAGAGGTCACATTTGTCAAAATTTTCTTGTTTTGCGTGGCTTGGCTTGTCATTGTTATGGATCGCTGTGATTGTGTTTAAATACTCCAAAATGGACATCAATGATGTTTTGGACATTACTAATGATGCAATGCAGATGCTAGACCCAATATTTGACCTCAGGTAACCTATATAGCAGCACTTTATCAGATCAGTTACCTGTTCCAGTTACCGGAACCGGGCCGCCCGCCCGACTGCTCCGTCGGGCAGCTCGGCGCAATCGGCTTCGTGAAGAAAGGAGTGAAGTACATGAATAAAATATGGAAACGCAATGACAATCAGTACAAATGACAAACAGTAGTGCATTTATGACAACATTCCAGTTGATCAAGTTTGGTTCAATTAACCTGTCATGAACTTGACCTGACTTGACCTTGGTGACCTAACATGACCTTGAAGCTATATAGGATATCAATATACATCAAACAAGTCGCTAGTGTTGCCAAGAACACTTTCCTTTTGCGAATATACTGGAAGCGCATCAGCGCCGATTTTTGTGGTCTGGCGCCAGGAATTTGTTTTACTTTAACGGCCTCTAAATTGAAGAAAAAAAATTCGGCCGATTTCCATTTTTCTTGCTTTAAACGACGCATCCGTCATTTCTCAGCAGGTACGCAGAAAATCGCGTATATCGACCGGTATAATCTGCAGTTATATACGAAAAACTGGAGGGGTGGGCGGATTTCGCCACCCCTCCAGTGCGCGTGTTAAATTACTTATCAGTTGAAATATCAGGTTGATAAAACAAACAAATATTTGCATAATCTGATGAACCTTACATATATGGATGCGGCGAGGGCTTTCTTACTGAGGGTTTGATCCAAAATAAAGTTAGGTAACAGAGACTGATTTCGGCACTCTTCGGGCGCCGATAATTTCTGGTTTTTCACGCTGGTTTTTCATTCTGGTTTTTCATTTCATGGTGAAAATCTATAAATGGCTTCATTGATCCAATGTATTTTTGGTTCCTCAGGAGGGCGGGCCTCAGCCCTCTCACCCTTGGCTGCGCCTCTGCTTACAGACATGCATTTCTACAAAAAAAGACAAGTGAGCATCTTTGTTTATTGTCGATCGTTGCCTTGGATGAATATTACGCGCCAGCGCCTATGCTACGTTGCACCGATCCTCGCTCTGAATACACGTGCTGGACGATGCGATTGACTGTAGCCATGTCCCATATTTGATTGACCGAGTGGGCCCGTACTCCGCAGAATGTTGCGTGTTGTCGGAGGGCGCCTGTGTCGGGCGGCGCCTGTGTCGGGCGGCGCCGCGCCAGTGACCGTCGTTTCCGTCGGCAGCACCATGTCGGCGCTGTGCTTCGTCTGCAGCCTGCCGATCCTCAGCCACCAGGTGGGGCTGGTGTGGAAGGGCGGCAGCGGCGTCGACGAGTGCGCCTCGTCGCAGCCGATCCCGGCGCGCGGCCGCGACGCGGCGTCGCCGCTGTCGGCCTCCGAGCTGCCGTCGCCGCCGCGCCGGCAGCGGCGCCGCTCGTCGCTGGCGCAGCTCACCGACATCATCCGCGACTGGGGCCGCGGCGGGGGCGGGGGCGGGGGCGGGGGCGGCGGCGGCGGCGGCGGCGGCGAGCGGCGCGACACGCTCGCCGACCTGGCGCGCTCACTGCCGTTCGGCCGGCGCGACTCGGACTCGCGCGACGCGCCCAAGCCGGCGCCGGCGGCCGGCGCGCCGGCACGCGCCGGCCGCCGCCAGTCGCTCGCCGAGGGCCGCCTCAAGGGCAAGCGGCGCACCGAGGGTGGCTGCGACCTGCGCGCCGACATCTCCAAGCTGCTGGCCGGCCGCGAGAGCGTCACCGAGCTGTGGCGGAAGCGGCGCGAGACGCAGGTGCACTCGGAGCGCGAGGAGCGGCGCGCGCGCCGCCAGTCGGCCAGCTGCGCGCTCGGCGCGGCCGGCGCGCGCGACCCGAAGCCGGCCAACTCGCCCGACGGCAAGTACATCGAGCCGCGCGCGCTGATCGAGGCGCGCCAGGCGGCTCTGCTGCGCCAGCGCGAGGACGGGTCGTCGTACGACTCGAGCGCGTCGCGCGAGTCGACCGCGTCGCGCGACTCGGGCGTCACGCTGGGCGCGGCGGCCGCCAGCGACGACCGACACAGTCCGACGCCGCCGACGGCGGCCGCCGCGCGGCACCGCAAGTCGCTGCCCACCATCACGCCGCTCGCGCTGTCGACGGTGGCGCCGCTGTCGCCGACCGTCGTCTCGCCGCCGCCGGCCAGCCTCGACTGCCGCACGTGCGGCTCGCCCGAACCGCTGCCGGCCGGCCGCGGCCTCTGCCTCTCGCCCGAGCCGGCGGCGTCGGCGCCGGGCGGCGCGCGCCTGTTCTGCGCCTCGCCCGAGTCGCTGGCGCCGGCCACGCCGCCGTCGCGCTCGCCGTCACCGCGCCACGGCCAGCTGCGCCGCCAGCCGGCGGCGTTCGACGACGGCTCGCCGACGGCGCGCGGCCGCAGCGGATCGCGGCCGTTCCTCACCGCCGACCCGGTCGAGCTGGAGGGCCTGCGCACGCGCCGGCGCGACTCGCTCTCGCCCGACAGCGCCGTCGAGGAGATGAATCTGGCGCGCCGGCTCAAGAGCAGGCGCACCAGCGGCGACGAGCCGAGCGCGCGCAGCCCGCACGCCAGCCACCGCTGCCTGCACAGGTCAGTACAGCTCCGACTCGGACAGGGCTTCTCGTGTCGTCCATCCCCGCCGCATCCTGTACGGCGTGTGCTTCTGAAACCGTCAGACATGTCTCTTTTCAGGAAGGGGCAGATCAAGAAATTATCATCTGGGATGGGGCCGGGAAATTTCCTTGGAGGGGCGCGTTCGGCGGAGGAAAATCGTTGAGTTGGCGGGAGCGGGGTGGGGTGGGGGGGGGGGGGAGGGTCGTGGGGCACTC